>JADILG010000350.1:0-22784 GCA_017591655.1 Thielaviopsis populi
CTAACATAAACCTGCCTCACCTTCCCCCCCCCCCCCCCCCCCCCCCCTTCTCCCACAACCCCCCCCCCCCCCCCCCCCCCTTTTTTTCCTTTCCCCCCCCCCCCCCCCCCCAAAATCTTTTTTTTTCTCTCTGCCCCCCACCCCAAGGGAAAACCCCCCAAAAAAAAACCAGCGGATTATCGATTCCAAATATCCTCCCCCAGACATAAAAAGGCCAAAACGCAGCCAAGCAATTTCCCTTGCCTTCTCCCTCCTACCGCGCGTGCCTGCTTGATCGCTACTGCAGTGGCTTGGCCAGTCTTGGCCGGCTCGCCGACGATTGCCTCAATTTGCTTTTTTCTTCCTGCGTTTCTCTGCGTTTCTCTACCTGTCTTCTCTTTGCTTCACTTTGCCCTGTCCGCCATGTGTGTTCATTCCACATTGCCAGCAAGCTCAAGCTCAAGCTCAAGCCTTGTTGACTCAACTTTCTTCTCTCTTCTTCTGCTTCTGCTTCATGTTTAGCTTCCGAGGCCCTGGATCGCTTTAATATAACTTTAGCTCGGGCCCGCCCCATCCATGCCTTGTCGTGTTTCTTGGCCCTTGCCCAGGCTGCTACATTTCAGCTTCATCTCCAGTCCCGCATCCGCAGCTCTCCGTCGCCGTTCCTCTCTGCAACAAGAGAAGAACAAGACGAGAAGAGAAAGAGAGCTATTCAACTAATCATCCCACTCAGACTCTTTTTAAATGCCGAAAAGAAAAACGACTTGAATCCCTGCTGTTGCTTTTTCTTTTTTTTTTTTGCCCATCCCCTCCGATGTCTATAATCTCACGTTACACAAGCAAACCCCACCCCTTGTCATCGCATGCTTTGTGTAACCAACAGCTGCGTCACAACTCGACTTTCATCGCCGACTCAGCTGCCATTATTACCGTCGCGTGTATACGTGCACACATATTCTGCATGCATGCATGCAGAATCGTTGACGTCCACGCACGCGCCGTGCAACATCGTTCACAGAAGCCGACATTTGCATCAATCGCACAAGTAAAGAATACGGAAATTGTACATGTGGTGTGACTGATATGCCTTAAATGACAGCACATGGCCTTGCAGTTGCATCGTGCGTGGGCGCGTCTGGCGTGACAATATAAATTCCAGCATATTGCTCCCACTAGAAACTGAAAACACCAAAGCGACATGAAGAAAAAAAAAGATAGAACAAAAAAAAAGGTTTGTGAGATAACCAACAAAAAAAAGAACACCAACGCCAGGTTCGCCGTTCCCCAGTTGGTCTCAAGATCCAACATACATGCTATACAAATCTCGATAATAAAAAATAAACAAAAATAAAAGACAAATCACCCCCTTTCAACTGGCTCAATCGGACAGGATGCCGATCAAGGCCGCCTGCCTGCGGCAACATCAACAGGTACCTATCCATCAACCACCACCTGCTGCTTACGCCGGCGGCGCAGGCCAGTGAATCGTGGGGCAATCGCCCTCCTCGTCGACAAACTTCTGGATGCGCGGCAGCTCCCAGCCACTGATCCAGCGGCCCTGGTCGTCATCGTGGTGCGGCTTGCCGAGTCTGAACGAGCGCGAGAAGCCGCACAGGCCGTTGTGGAAGCGCCACTGGAAGCAATCGTTGAAGGTGGAGCAAGCCTCCTTGCACTTCTCGGGCGAGTGGTGAGCCTCGCGCAGCACCGGCGTCATCTCCTCTTCCTTGGGGCGGCGGCTAATCTCCCAGTCCTGCCACTTGTGCGTACGCTCATCGGACGGGTCAAAGAAGAGCACATCGTCGCTCATGTTGTCCCACAGATCGATACGCTCCTTGATGCGAGGGGCCACAAAGTGGTGGTAGATGTCCTTGATGAGCATAGGTTTGTTCTTGACATCGTCGGTGCTGTTGTACTGCGTGTTTTCAAAGTCCCAGAAAGTCGCAATCTCCTCGCTGTTCATGTGGTGCATGGTAACAATAGGGTGGCACCACTGCGATCTGCTAAAGGCCATGGTGAAGGGCTTATCACCGTTGATAGTAGGCCACTAGTCAAGGAAACATGTTAGCAAAGAGAACCTTTGATCTGAAAATCTTGCCGGGAAAGAAAAAAAAACAAAGAAAAACAGAAGAAAAGAGAAAAAGGCGAAAGAAAACTAACCATCTGCTGAATATCCAGTCCCGTCTTGTCCTTGACCGACTGCGCCAGCATGTAGTCACCGCAGCACACAGATTTGACAGTCACGTCGTAGGCATTGGCCACACCAGGGTGCTTGCCGACAAACTCCTCCATGGCAGCCTTTGAAAGCAGATAGCCACTACCACCATGGCCAAATGGGAAGCTGCCCAGCAGAGCAACGTTGCCCAGGTACTGAGGGTGCGCAGGATCCAGTGTCTTCAGCCATTGCATTAGCGTCGGCCACAGCACGTAGGTGTCGGCATCAATGGTCATGTACCAGTCGTAGTTGGGACGCATGGCCCAAACCTTTTCGGCAATGTGGATGTTCTTGTACTTGTCAAGGTTCCAGCCATCAGAAGCACCGTTGTGGCTACCGCTCTGGTCGGCATTGCACGTGTCCTGGTCAACCAGACACTTCTGCTGGCGGCGGTACAGGTCGAAGTCGGGGTTGTCATCCATGGCCTCCTGTAGCACAGTGTCCAGGGCATTGCGGACATGGAAGCCCGAGATGGTCTGCTCCATGTCAGAGTAGATAAAGTACTCGGGGACGCAGCGCAGCACAGTCAGCAGCTGGGTAGGAATTCGGTCGTATGCTTCGGTGGCACCCGTCTTCATGACAATCAGGATGTTGCTAATGTCGGGGAAGTTTTCACAGATGGGGTCCAGACGCCGCGCGGGCTGGTCCAGGTTCTGAGCAATCAGGGCAGGGTCGGACGCAGCAGGGCTAGCGACAGCGGATGTGTCATGGGCAGCAGCAGATGTAGCATGAGCGGCGCCATCGTGGTCGTGGTCGTGCTCAGTTTTGGTAGCCTCCGGCTGTTGCTCATGGGCGGAGTGGCCTTCATGAGAGCCGTCTTCAGGCATCTGTTGGTGGGCGGGTATAGCAGCGTTTTCGCTAATGGCGGTGGGGATGAAGCTATTGGGAGCCAGGGTAAAGCCAATGAGCATGATGGCGAATAGCACCATGACTACGACTCTTCTCCGGGACAACATCAGGAGGACTGTCCGTGGGACAGCCGGAAGGCTCTCGGCTGATAGGCCCATGATGACGTGACAGACGTTGACGCAAATAGAATGTAGGCAACCAACAAAAGACGAAGTTTAAAAAGCAACCATACAAACAAACAACCGGAAAAAAAAACAAAAAGAAAAAGCCCAAAGTATGTACAGAAAGAAATAAGGGCGTGTGGTGTTTGCAGCAGGGGCAACACCAGACAAAGAAGCGTAACGAAAAGAAGAAGAAAAGAAGGAAATATGATGAAGAAAACAAGCACTCGGATCGGAATAGAAATAAGAAACGCGAAGCTCAGTGAAGAGGTCGGTTCACTTTCGTCTTATAGCTTGGCTTTAGCTTCCAGAGCCCCAGTTGACCGAATCCTAGTCGATGCGGAAGAGATAGGGGAAGGCAAAACCAAAGACTGAAAAGACAGGGGAAATTAACGTCCCAAAATAGCCAGACGACAGAAAGGCGGCCATGGAGAATGGGAAGTGTGCAAGGGCCTCCATCCGTTCAAAACAAGGGGGCGTGGATCTGAGGTGAGGACAGATCAATCTGCACCAGAGCACCAGATCACGAGAGGACCAGAGCACGAGAGAAGGTTTGCGAGAATGTGTATGCAGAAAATCAAGGTATAAAAGAGGTGCAAGTTCTACTAGACATGCGTACAAAGCACATGTCCTTTCTTTTTTTTCTTTCTGCCAGACGGCCAGGGCACGTCGATGAAGGCGGTGTACAACAACAACGAGGGTAAACCATCATAACAGAAAGGAAAGAGCGCCGGCCACACAACAATTTTTACAAAATCAAGAACGGCAAGAGCAAACAAACAGCAGCGTCAAAGCCAACAAATCTGCTTGTTTTCTCTTGCTTGCATGTTGCATGCCAGGTGCAGTTGCCTCTTATGGAGGAGGGGGAGGAGGGGAGAAGGGGGGGGGCATCAACAAGGTTCTCGGCTCGTATAGATCGGGCTAGGCTAGGCTTAGTGCAGTGGAGTGAGGTGGGGTGGAGTGGATCAGGGCTTAGGAGAGATAACACAGGGGGTTCAGTGTTTTAGTGCACGTGGCTTAGTAAGCAGTGAAGACCTGAAGTGAGATAGAGTGCAGCACTTTTTTTTCGGCCTATAGTAGCCTGTATTGTGTAGTAGTACGTATTTTGATGTAGTAGCACAAAACATATTCTCAATGTCTTGCTCATGCAGGCGGCTGACGAGCTGGGGCTTGCTGAACATCAGGAGAGAAGAAAATAAATAAATGAATAAATAAATAAATAAATAAGCGGAACGAAATAGGCGAACAAAAAAAGCCCTGAAAACATAAGAAGAGGATAGGATAGGATCAGCAGCATGCAGCCCAACCAAGCAAGTATAGTCCATTCATCCCGTCTTCTCCCCTTTGACTGGTGCCTGGTACATTATTGTCAGACCGCCTACTCAAGGACACAAGGTGACAAGGTGACAAGGTGACAATAAAGTTAATATAAGTAGCTCCAAGGGCCAGAGGTAGCGACACAAGCAGAGCCACACAACGCAACAAACAGAGAAGAGCCACAGACACAGACACAGACACAGACACAGGCACAGGCACAGATGTAAAACAGAGACATCCATGTGGCAAGTTTACCATCCATCAAACGCATGTTTCAATGCTCAATATTGGATGTTGGCCTGCATCAGTCCAGCCCCAGTGGCGCAGATAAAGACGACGGCATGCATTACGCGACAGCAAGCGGGAAGAAAGGCGGTACAGGTACAGACAAGGGCCGAGTGAAGGGAAGACATGCAAATGGCTCGGTGTCTCCAGCAGCAGCCCAGCAAGAGCAAGCCGGGGCGTTTGTATCTTGTCTCTGGCTTCTCTTGTCCGTCCAACGTTGTTGTCTACGTTGTCTGCGCCTCCAATGGCCCGTCTCTCTGCCTCTTTGTTGGTGGCGGTCTGATCGGATCGGATCGAGTAGCCGAGGCTTGAGTAGTGAGTGTCCTTGCGGAAAGCATGAAAGATGCGCGAGGAAGAGGAATTGAAAAGAAAAGAAAAAAAAATTAAAAAAAATAGAAAATTTTAATAATAAAATAATAAAATAATAAAAATTGAAAAAAAGGAAAAAGAAAAAAAGAAAAAAAAAGGGTGCCAAAAAGAAGTGGGGGACAGTGTTAGAGTAAATATTTGCATTTGCACTGCTCAATCTACCTCCGTACCTTTGTGTATCTCTTCGCACTGCATTGCCTATTACCTCCCTCTCTCCCTCTCTCTGTTGTCCCTCCCTCCCTTGATTCCCTTGATGCCTCCTCCGTATTGTATCTGCGCACTAAAGTACCTCCCTCCGTATCTATGTACCCGACCCGAAGTCTTGGCTATTGTGGCCTTTTTTTCTTCTTTTTTTCTCCTTGGTGGTGCATTGATCACTGACCCAGTCCGCGGAGAGCTCGGCACAGCCTTTTTGATGAAGAAGATGAAACATCACAAAGCATGTTCCTTGGACCTCGCAAGGGGGCCTGTAATTTCCCAGCCAAAAAAGAAAGGCCAGACCAGAAGAACGGGATGGTCGAGTTTGATCAACGTTTCTGTTTCGTGGCCGGCTCTGGCTCTGGCTCGCTCGGCTTATAGTGCGTTTCCCTTGGCTTCTGGCTTCAGGAGATTCCCCGAAGATTAACCTTAAATGGATTAGGGTTAGTCAGAAGGAAGAGAAGAAAGAAGCACACACCACTCTGCGTGTGTCTTGTCTCTTCTTCTTTCTGTCTTTCCTCTGCTTGCTCATTCGTCCGTATTTTTCTTCTCCCCATTCGACAACGATCGACGATCCCATCCCACAGCCCGACCAAGAATAAGCGGCATGGCATTGCATGGCGGAATCAGCTCTGTTGACTGCTGTCAACACACACGCACACACATACACACATACACTCACACGCACACTCACCGCCACCTGTTCCTTAACCCCGTCCTGGCCCGCCATTGCAGTGAGTGAGGGGCCTGAACTTCCCGGAGAAAACTCTTGTCAGCCTATATATATATACAGCATGGGACATGTCAAGTTCAACATTGTGATTTGTCCGCAACGAGAGAACCCGAGATGCCCTAAATCTGCCAAGCGATCGAGTTAGAACACGAAGGAAACACAGCTAGAAGAGTCGCTAGGGCTCTCAGCCCACGGCCCGGCCAATCAATAACTCAGTCTCGAGTAGAGACACTTGGGACTTGTCCAGCGAGACGAGGCGACAAAAAGCCCTGTGCTCCCACGCTATAGGCGCTATAGGGAAAGCCTAAATCCTCCAATGAGCATCGCCAAGAGGTCCACGGACACACCCCTTTCTACTACAGATTCTCCTTTTTTTTCTTCCTTCTTGGCTATAGTGCAGCCTTATAGGCTCCTTATAGACACTCTCTATGTGTGGGTGTACGTGGGTTAGCCTGAGGTATAAAGAGCACCCACAAATCAATCTGTACAAGATCGGCCTCGATCCCATCCAGATACAGAGATACAGAGATGAAGCCTTGGAAAGTCTCCGGAATCCTCTGCATCTCGACTATCCGTCTGCTCCTTTCCCTTCTCCATCTCGCAATGAGTGAATTCCATCAACATACCTATACATACATGCTAATATTGCATGATATATGCGCATTGTTAAGACATGGAAACCAAAAGAACCCATTCTGTAGATATTCCACGCCTAGAAAGCAGGCAGCATCTCCCCTCTGACGATTGTTGCCTTTACCGGACTGCTCTCCCCTTCTCCCCCTCCCCTAACCCCGCCTCCCTCGTTGCTTCACCGCCCCGAAAGTTCCACTCCGCTGCGAATCACACCCACCAGCGCCCCCGTCTGGATTGCTTCGTTCGCGCCACCCGCAATGCGGTACTCGACATCGGCCAGCCCGTCCAGCCACGTAATCATCGCCTCGGGCGCAACCGCCAGCTTGGCCAGCTCGTCGGCCAGCGCCGTGACAATGTCCGCGAGCGCCAGGCCCTGTGTCGTCTTGATGGCGTTGATGGTGGTCAGGCACGCCGTCACGTCTGACGTGCCGAGCAGCGTGTCGACGATTTCGCGGATTGCGTTGGGTGGCGGTGCGGCAATGCATGTGTAGATTGTGTCCGTCGTGATCGGCTCGCGCACAACGTCCGCGTCGGCGATTCGGGGGCCGTTGCGCGACTGAAGAGGAGCACCTGATACGGAGGACAACGGGCATAAAAACGTTAGCAAAGTGGATCACGTACCCGTGCCTGGCCAGGAGAAACGCCTCTATGGCAATATAGAAGAAACATGGCTGTGATTTGTGTCCGTGTATTTGCTTGCTTCAATATTGAAAACACATGTCGGAGCCAGCCGGCAACACCATTGCTGGGGTATGGTATATCACACTGCTCAAAGGTGGTCGACTCACTTGATGCGTGGCACGCCTGCAGCACATTCAGCGCCCGGCGCATGTCGCCCTTGCTTAGCTTGACCAGGGCCTCGACAGCCTCGGACCGGATCTTGACGCCCTCGTCCTCCACCACCTTGTCGACCAGCACCTTGATGTCAGCCTCCTGCAGCGGGCTGAAGCGGAAGCGTGTGCAGCGCGACAGCAGTGCGGGAGACAGTTTGTGTGCATAGTTGGCGATTATGCAGAAGCGGGTGTTGGTTGTGTATTTTTCCATGATACGGCGCAGCGCCATTTGCGCCGTGTTGGTCATGGCGTCGGCTTCGTCGAGGATAATGAGCTTGTAGCCAGCCATGGTCCGAGAGGCACCGCCGCTGCCGCCAGAGTCACCGCCTATATTGAAGATTTGTTTTGTCGAAGCAAATGTCTTGATCTGCTCGCGCACGACGTCAATGCCTCTGTCGTCCGAAGCGTTGAGTTCTAGCACCATCTGCCGCATATTGTCACTACCGTATATCCTCCGCGCTAGGGCCAGGATGGTGGATGTTTTGCCCGTTCCGGGCGGGCCGTAGAGGAGCAGATGCGGCAGGCGGTTGCTCTCGACGAATTTGTTGATTGTGGCGAGGATATCGTGATGGCCAGAGACGTCGCTCAAGGATACGGGGCGGAACTTTTCAACCCTAGGAGACCATTAGAACGAGGGCTGTGTACTGGCGACTGCATGCGATTTACGGTTTCACTCACCATGGCAGACTATCCTGGGCCTCTACCGGCAGATTGGCAGCACTGCGTTTTCCCTTGGGCGCATCGGCGTGGAAGCTCACGGCGGGGACATCGACGTCCATCTCATCGTCAGACATGATGGCGAGTGGTATTGGGGAGAATCGATAGCAGACAATAGATTCCAAGGTTGCGAAAGGTATTGCAGGAGATGTGCAAGTTCTCAAATTGAAAGTGTCAGAAGCTGTGGCTTTGTTGGGTGATTTTGTACGACAGGTGCAGTCTAAACCCAACTTGAAGCTTCGTGAACTTGGCCAAATTGTCGGACGCGTTAAGCGCGTTTGGGCAAGGCTAGCACCATTTAAATCCCTGTCGATACCAGCCAATAGAAATATTTTACACAAGGCGAGGCTGAAAAGCGAAATATCATCACTAGGGTTAGATCATGACTAGGGTCTGTATCAGAACCTGACGTCAATCTATTTTTTTCCCCCATCTTCTTCCCTCAACGTCTGCGTGAAACATGAATCTGCGCGCATTTTAGACGCCTCTCTTTATTGGACGAATCTTCTCTCTTGAGTCTCAGCCCAAGCATCACCACAGAATCCTCTTTGCGTTCATACCACTCAAGTCTCCCAGAGACTCTTGAGAGTCTACAGACACCGTCTCTTCAAATCTTTGCGCATATCCCGCGCCGCTTATAGTTATGGCTATCAACGCAACTGAGTCCCCCGCTGACGCAAAGGCCCCCTTACCACCCTCAGCAGCCGTGGTGAGCAACACCGCTGCCCTGCGGACAAGCCTGCTACGAAGCAGCTTCAACCTGCGCAAACCCAGCGCGGACACCAGCACTACCGGGCCAACCAAGTCATCAAAGTACGCCGCCAAGGTGCGCGCAGCCGAGACAGAAGACCTGCAGAACCTGCCGCAGCACAA
Source organism: Thielaviopsis populi (assembly GCA_017591655.1). Taxonomy (NCBI): domain Eukaryota; kingdom Fungi; phylum Ascomycota; class Sordariomycetes; order Microascales; family Ceratocystidaceae; genus Thielaviopsis; species Thielaviopsis populi. The sequence goes on from JADILG010000350.1 coordinate 9,160, forward strand.
TGCCGGCATCGGCAGCAAGCCCGACAAGCAGGCGCTGCAGGCAAAGCGCGCCGACGAAGACCTGCGCCGCAAGCTGCAGCTGGGCAGGAAGCGAGGCCCGGATGCCGCGGTGCTCGGCGCCGAAAGCAGTGACGAAGAGGAGGGCCGCAGCGGACTCGGGAGGTCAAAGAGGGCGAGGAGGGCTGCCAAGGGGGGGGACAAGACGCCAGAGACACGGGTGCATGGGAGTGGAGATGTCGATGCAGATGCAGATATGACTCCGACTCCCGCAGCGGCAGCGGCAACGGCGATGGCCGAGGATGCCTCGAAGACGGCCGAGACGACTGACAAGCCGAACAAGAGCAAGAAGAACAAGAAGAAAAAGAAGAGCAAGGCAGCTGTGGATTCCCCACAGGCATAGACCACCGTGCGAATACCAGCAAGCCGGGCGTTGGGGGGAGTTCAAAATGATTTCTATAATACAGTCCATTGGCGTTCTTCACTTGATGCACAGCACCACCACCGTGGGTATTATTACGTCTGGATTCGCTTGCTAGTCGTCCTCCATCAACGCCGCCAGCTCGGCCTCCTCCTCTGCCGTAATCAAACCCTCGTCCCTTTGCCCGTCCTTCTCTTCTTCCGCCGCCGCTGCTACGTCCTTGCGCATCTCGTCGACCAGTTGGTCTAGTTCCTTGGGCTTCAAGGGCCATACTCTAATGGTGCCATCGATGCTCACACTGCAAACCTTGTGGCTGAGGTCACGTGGGTCCGTGATCAGCAGCAGGTCGGTGATTTCATCGTAGTGGCCGTACAGCACATAGGCCAGCTTGCCCGACGCCTTATCCCAGATCTTGATGTCCTCGTCACGCCCCGCCGTCACGACCCACGACTCGGTGACGGCTACGGCGCGCACATGATTGTTGTGCGTGATGACGTCGTCGGGCGTGAAGTTGCGGGCGCGGGACAGACACTTGGCCGTGCCGTCGGCGCTGGCTGTCCAGAGATCGGGCTCGTCATCGCCGGCAGCCGTGGCAAAGTGCAGGCGATACACGCCGGTTTCGTGGACGCAGATGGTTGGCCGCTCGTCGGCATTGGCCGTGCCATGGTGCTGCTCGCGTAACTTCTCGTACGAGTCCAGGGAGATGCGCCACCGCCGGATGTGTGGGTCGCTGCCGGCAGAGACGATGACGGTTTCTGACGCAGTGGTGAGAACCGGGTCGACGGCGAGGTGCTGCAAGGAGCCCATGGCCACGGCCGGATCCTGGATGGTGTGCAGCTGGGCGCCTGTCTGTGCGTTCCATACAATAAGCCTCTTATCAGCGCCACCACTGATCAGCACATCTACGCCATCGAGCTTAGTCCAGACAAGCGCCTTGACGAAGTCATTATGGCCAAGAAGAGGCCTTCCCAGCGGCTTAGCTGTGGCAATGTCCCATTGATAAATGGCCTTGTCCCATGATCCTGCTGCTACAACAGTCTTGGTGGCTGCTAGGCAGGTAACGGGCGCTGTGGGCCCTGAGTAGGATTTGGACACTGAGGCCGTCTGTGGAGTGGGCGAAGTGTGTTAGTACGTGACAGCGGATAGAGAGAGCAAGGGGGGGGGCAGCCAGGGAGTGGACGAGAAGAAGGGGAGGAGGGGGGAAGGTTAGAAGGTGAGAAAGTGAGAAGGGTGGGAGACGAGGGATTGAGGCTCAGATCTTGTCTAAAGCAGCAGGACAGAGCCCAGAAAGGGATAAGATGTAATCCAGAGACAGCAGACACCCCCGTCTCATATTATGAATTGTGATTCTCCCCAAAAGGACTTCGGACAAGGCTTCTTCGTGTTGGCGCTCGTATGCCAACGAGCTCTGGAGCTGCTGCCTTACCTCCAGATTGACCCGGCGCACTTTGCTGGCCGATTCAGCTACAAACACTGACGTGAACGGCGTGCTGGGGTCAGATACCAGGGCCAGTACTTTGCTCTTCAGCCTAATCGGGCTGCCAAATGTATTGCCTGACTTGGCAAGTTGGCGGGCAGTTTTGGCGTGTGTGGCACTGGGAAGCGTGAGATGGTTAGAAGGGGGGGGCTTGGCCAATGGCAGACCACGATGGCTTACTCTGTCTGAAAGAAATTGTCGGTGTTCGTAGTGATCGACATGTTGGCTTGGCTTTGTGCTGTTGTTGGCTGCTGTGGTCGGGCGGGCGGGCGGGCGGGCGGTGGCGGTGTGTAGAGCTGAGATGAAGCAGGGAGAACAGAACAGATGACAAATCCAGCCAGTTAAACCAACAGTCCAACTGACCAACAGTCCAACTGACCAACAGTCCAACGAACCATCAAAGGCTAGACGTCGTGTTGGTTTCGTGGCCTGGGCATTCTTAGGGTGGGCCTAGGGTTACTCAGATGCCGCGCCCCACTCTATAAAGGGTTAAAGATCTTCCCTAGAAGAGCAGCTAGTGCCCCCGCTAGAAGCTGAATCCAATCAGAGGCTACAGGGCCGTGCCCTGTTTTCAGCAGCCCCACCCAGCACAGGGCTCAAGATACAAGGTACAAGATACAAGGTACAAGCTTCTCAACACTTCATAATGTGAATGTCTCTTATCTCATGACAAACACTCGCAAAGATATCGACGTGTGACACCATGTGAACGAGTACGGCAACTATGCTGGAATGCATGATATCACATCTATATATATATTGGCCATGCTTCATTTCCTGATACGGCCAGGCTCCCGCTATCTCCATGGTTCTCGCCTTTATCAAAGGGATGCACCTGGCCGCAAGCATGTGCCAGGCCTCATGGCCCTGGGCGTCTCTTTGTTTGTCTGCCTCGGCACTGTGAGACTCACTTGTTTCTTATGCCCCCCTGGCTACTTGGAGGCTCTTATACTCCTACACTTCTGGGCATGCTATTGATTCCTGAAGGATGGCATTGTGATGTGATGTGTACATCCAAGTCAACATGCATGCGCGTGCATGTGCAAATCTGATCTGGGACTCGACAAAGCTGATATCATTGAGACACTGCCATTATCGATGTGTATATCAGGTGGCCGAGCCCCGATGGATTTGCCAGTGTTTCTTCCTTTCAACCCAGGCAGCACACACTACATAATGGAGAGTCCGCTATCCCCTGCTCAAGACAGCCTCAAAGGCTCGTCGCTCGACGACGACCGCGCCAGCTCTGTGGAACTGGGACCTCCAGTGTCCTATGACGATGTTCGCGATCTCAGGAACCCGCGAAACTGGGGGCTTTTTCGCAAGCTATTCCACACTCTGGTGCCAGGCATTCTTGCCTTTCAAATGTACGTTTCTCTATGCTTCTTCATGCAAGGAGGCTCACTACGTGTCGCATGCTAACCCTACTGTCTCTGCAACAGTACCTTCAGCACGTCCATCATGATCCCCGCCATCTACCACATCATGTACGACTTCTCTGTTGGCCGTGTCACTGCTCTCCTGACTCTGACCATGTACACCATCGGCCTTGCCTTTGGGCCTCTCTTCATCGCCTCCTTCTCCGAGATTCTCGGCCGACGTTGGATCTACATTATCGCCAGCAGTGCCTTTTTGGTCTTCACCGGCTGCGGCAGTGCTGCGCCCAACTTTGCCAGCCTCCTCGTGTTCCGCTTCTGCGCCGGCTTCTTCGGCTCTGCTCCCCTGGCCATCGGCGCCGGGACCATTGCTGATATCTGGGGCCTGAGCACCGCTGGCGCCTATGCCGGCCTGCTCTTTATCCTCGGCCCCTTCCTGGGCCCTACCCTGGGACCGCTGGCCGGCGCGTATATCGTGGACAGCCATCCCGACTGGCGTTGGACCTTGTATGTTGTGCTTATGCTGGGGGCCCCTCTATGGGTGGCAACTGTGCTGATGAGCGAGACGTCCAAGGACTGCATTCTGAAAGACGACCCGTCCTACCAGAATCAAAACCCAGTCACTGCAGATAGAATAGGTGCCCTGCTTCGCACGGCGATGATGAAGCCTACTAAAATGCTGCTAACCGACGTCGTCGTCGCTGTCCTGGCGTTGTACAGCGCCTACGCCTACGCTCTGATATTCAGCTACTTTGCTAGCACATCGTACATAATGCAGGGACTGTACGGCTTTACCCCCAAGGAGGTCGGCCTGAGCCTGATCAGCGTCATCATTGGCTATGTTCTTGCGACGGCCATGTTTGGCGCTTTTACTCGCATTACCGAGGCGAAAGCGGCCAAGAACGGCACTCGTCCTCAACCCGAGCTTCGCCTGTTGTCTGCCTGTGTTGGTAGTGTGTTGCTTCCGGCAGGCCTGTTCTGGTATGCCTGGGAGGCGCATTATGGCGGTAGCTGGCCCGCTATAGTGGCCGCTGGCATTGTCATCGGCGCCGGTGCCTTTTCTATTTTTGTGAGTTGATCCGATGTCTTTCTGTCAGGCTTATTAGTGGTTCATTCCACGCATAGTGCGACATTATGACCGTCAGGTGCTAACATATCTGCAGCTATCCATCATCATATACCAAGTCGAATTCTTTGGCGCAGAATCGGGCGCCTCTGGTAAGTTTTTGATCTTTGTTTATTTACCTGCGCTTCCCCCCTTCATCCCTTTTGTCTGTGCAAATACTTACCGCCCACTCTAGCCCTTGCTGCCAATGGAATGCTTAGATACACGATGGGCGCTGTGTTCCCGCTGTTCACTATCCAGATGTATGAGAGGCTTGGGATCGAATGGGCTGGAAGCACGTTTGCCTTTTTGGCTGTGGCCATGATCCCTATCCCCTTCATCCTCTTCAAAGTAGGCCCACACTTGCGCGAGCGTAGCAAGTTTATCCCCACTGCCGTCGAAAAGTAAGGTAACGTCTGGCTGATGGGCCTCCGGGGCCGGACTATGCTGGGTTGCCAACACAACACCCTGCTCTGTCACACACCATATTTCTCTGTTCACTATTTTGTTTTCTGCCTATTCTTTAATCGCTTGTGTTCTCATAATCACGACATTTCTTTGCTTATATACACATGGCTGGCGTTTCATAGATATGACGTCAATCTGAGGTTACACAAGCCCTCAATATGCCATGTACGGCAACTGCCTGATCTAGATGCATGATCAGCCAGCAGCAAAATACAATACAATAAAATAAAATTTAATCCAAAAAATCAATTTCTTCAATTCTTTTTTTTCCTTTTTTTTTTGTCCATCTTTTGCGGTCGGCTTCAACAGTGACCATGATAAAGTCACGTAAACAAGCACAGCAGAGTCAATGATGCCAATGGTGTCGGGATGATTTACAATGCAGTCTTCCTATGAATGCTTACAGACTGTGTGCTAATGCCTTCACCTCGATGAACTCATACAGGCCATATAATGCTCGACTGTCTTCACCTCAGTGAACCCCTACCGACCACGTGCTAATGCCTCACATCGCCAGATTCGTCCCCACCGACTCCTTGCTTTGATACAGTGCAGCAATGGCCGCCCCGATGCTCGACCCGTTCTTGGCCAGGCCGATCTTGACTCGCTGCTCGCCGGCCAGGCCGATCTCGGCAATATCGCGGCGCATGGCCTGTGCATCCTCCCGCGTGATATCGCTGACTTTCAGTCTCTCAGCTGCGAACTTGCTGCTCATACCGAGATCGGAGCTGGCGTCAGATGCTAACACCGAAAGCAGCTCGCTGTCGACCTGGTATTGCTTCAGCAGCGGACACGTTTCTCTGTCGCTTATGTGGAAGCTTAGTAGACCAGTTTCAAACATGTCGACCAATGCAAGGCGGAGTAGCTCGCCGAGATCAAGGCCCGATACGTGCTTTTCCAGGGTCTGTTGTGCCAGGTTTGTCGATTCGCGGTCGAGCGCCTTGTCATACTTTGTTGATGGCAATGCAGCGGTGTTATCATCGTCGAAGCACCCGCCCCATTCGGTGTTCATGACCAACAGGTTGCGGCTTGCGCCGAGGCCGACGTCTGCCTTTCAAGCGAGCTTGTGGACCTTGCTCCGCTGTTCCACATATGCAGCGTTGGTCCCGGTGCCAAAGATGGCACCCATTAGGGTCGGCGGGCCCGGTCAGGTGCTCGTTTGCGGCGAGGAAATCCGCAATGCACTGGGCAATGAAAAGAAACAGGGGCATGTAGCTGTGCTCGGTCATGACGGCCCGGGGAATCTCATGCGCGGTCTGGAGAAGCGTATATGTGGAGTCTCCGTGCAACTGGACGGAACACATACGGCAGTTGGTCCCGCCAAGATCAACACCGAGGAACACGCCCTTCTCGGTGCCGGTGGGTAGATTGGTACTGAAGGACGGGATTTGGGTGGTGCTTTCATGGCAGAGGGCGGAGTCTTAGGCGGGCGGGGGGAGAGGGGAGCTGTTAGCAGGCTGGTGGGGAGGGAGGGGGAGAGAGATGTATAGGGGCGACTGAACTCACCCAAATGACGGACCAAGTACGCTACAGCAGAGTTGGCCTGCCCTGAGCTAAAGGCAAACTCGGAGGCGACCTGATGCGCTTTTTGCTGCAGTGCAGACACTGCGGTAGACATTTTGAGAGGCTGATTTTTGGTGGGAGAGGAGGGACGGGTGATGGTGTGTTGTTGGTCAAGCTTGGTGGTCAGACTTGGTGGTTTCTGTAGCGTCACCCATGTGCAACATGTAGAGCCAAGAGGTTGCTTACACAAACACGAGCAAACACGCAAGCGGAGATTCTCGTATATGGGGAAGAGAGAACAAAAAGAAGTGGAAGAAAACAAACAAACCAGAAACAACATGACAAGCCCGAGTCTCTTTTGCGCTTCAATGTCCCAGGCTCAGCTCTACGCAGGTACATACGCACTTCAGTCTCTCTTCCTCACTGGCTCGTATCCCTGCCCTGCTGTAGATACGGCCCCAAGCCTTTTCTTTACTTGTTTATTCTCTTCTTAGAGTCTTCCTTCTCCAGCGCTGCGGGCCGTTGAAGCCCGGGCCGCCCGCCTCCAGCTAGCAGGATGCTGCACCAATTTGGCGGGAAATGGCCCGGCGCTGCATATCCCTATAACAAGCCAGTCACAACCCTAATGCAACACCATCCCATAGGCGTACCCCACTTCAATATCTCGGGCCTCATAATGCTCTATACTTGAAACAATCGTGTGCTACACAAAAAAGTGTCGCTGCAATTCGCAATTGCATCCTCCCTCCAGTACGCCTGCCCAATTTGTGGAAGTGCTTGTCTACATGTATCTACCTACCGCCTGCCTCATACACAAAACCAGCTACTAGCTCACATACGCGGGTACTTGGATATACAGCCAAACTCGGTGTCAAACGCGGTACCTTCAGCAACACGCCGTGTGCATGGTGGCTAGCAATCACTCTTTCGGAATTTCACAGACGGGCAACTGCCTCGTGTCTGACAGCAAGCGAGGAGCTCTTTCCGTTTGTTTTTTCTCCAGCAGCTCCTTCCCTATTCGCCTGTTGTTGCTCTAACCGGCCGTTTGCCGTGACTTGATATCGCAACTGCCTGTTGGTTAAGGCCGCACATGATTGTTGCCCAACAAGCCCTAACCCTCGCTCGCCGGGCTCCCATTTACCGTTCTTTCCCTCTCTCCTCTTTCTCTCTTTTCTCTCTCCTCTTTCTCTCCTCTTCTTTCTCTCTTCCCACGCCAGAAAAACACACAGAGTTCAACCAGCCTGAGCCACGCTTCTACTCCCATACAACGACGCTCGCTGGTGAGTCCCCGTCAGTCTCCCCACACAACCCCGTCTTCTCTTTGTTAAGCTAACCCAATCACGGGCCTTCCCAGCCGTAACTTGCTAGCCAGCAAAAATGGAGGTCATCCTCAACAATGTGCCGCGTCAATGCCCGCAAAAGGTGGTCACGGACAACCTCATGCCGTACCTGGAAAAGCTGCAAATCAGCGAGTTCACCTGCGTCAAAATGAGCCAGCGGCCCTCCGCCCGTATCCTCTTTGTGCGCAAGGCAGACGCCGAGCTCTTTCTGGCCCGCTTCCCGGCTACTGTTCCGCTAAACTCAAAGCTCGTCATCGTCGGAGCCAAAGTCGTGGCTACGCGTGGCCGTCTCATCCCCGACAAGATAGAAATCATGCATGTCCAGCATGTAAGCAAAGAGCGCAAAAAGTACGAAACCGCCATGAAAACCCAGGAGCACCAGGTATTGCAGCCACTCAACGTTGTCATCAACAAGCTCACCTGCGGTAAATGCCATATACTGCCCGACGGCAAACTAGCCCATGTTGCCGAGGGCTGGTACTCGGGCACTGCAAATGTCAAGTTCAGTCGGCTCTCCATGTTCATCACTTTCCAAGACAAGTCGCAGATGGAAATTCTCTACCAATCCCTCTGGGAGGTGACTTCTGGCGGTCAGAATGAGCTCATGTTTACCCTGCAATACCCGCCACGCTTCTTCAAGCCCGTTAAACTGGAGAGCCTGTTTGGTGCTTTGAACATGTCCACGAACGGCAAAAGGGCTACTGCCTACAAGAAGATCAGGACAAGCTCTCTGGACTGTATCCAGAACCACTCTTACATCGCCAACATGTGCTTGGTCTACAAGATCTCCGTTGTCGGCACCAGCAGTTCTTTCGGCAATCTGCTGTCAAAGCTGCACAAACGAGACTTGTTCAATCTGGTCGACCACTATGACTTCATGACTCTGTCCCCTAGTTCAGGCTCCAGTCTGCTATTTGTCGACGCCTACTCCAGGTTCATGGCTATTATGCGCGACAGCATCTTGGAAGTACAGCTGACCTTCCCAGTCTGCTTCCAGCTGCAGGCCATGGTGTGGAACAATTATCTGACGCCGGACCTGGTCATTGCACTGATTGACCTCCTGCGCAAGAAGTGGCACAGAAACTTGGACCTGTTGGGGAACGAATCCAACAAAGCTCCTCCTACCCTGCCCAAACAGTTCATATTCTCTGTCGAAGCCTTCAAAAAAGTCATGCATGACATTCCGTACCCGACAAACAATACCGAAGCAGAATCACTCAACCCGCGCGTCATCTTCAACATGCTTGAAAAGGTCCAGACTGATTTGGACTCAAAAATGGCCATGGGCCAGATCTTCACCCGCCATAACAACGACAAGCAGGTCATGGTACACAAAGCCTGCGTGACCCCCACACGCATCACCTTGCACGGCCCGGAATATGAAAGCAAGAATCGCGTGCTGCGCAAATTCTCGGACTACATTGACTACTTTTTGCGCGTGCAGTTCTGCGACGAAGATGGCGAAGACTTGCGCTTTGGAAGCCGTATTTCCAACGAAGAGCTAATGGACCGCTTCAAGGGAGTCTTCCGGACTGGAATCCAAATCGCCGGCCGTCTGTACAAGTTCCTCGGCTTCTCCCATTCTTCCTTGCGCTCCCACTCGGCCTGGTTCTCGGCCGCCTTTTACGACAAGGACAACCGGGAGCTGCAAACATACCAGCACATCATTAACAGCCTTGGAAAGTTTGGCAACATCCGTACACCAGCCCGGTGCGCCGCTCGTATCGGCCAGGCCTTTTCCGAGACGCCGTTTTCCGTGCCGCTAAAGGCCAATGGCATCCGCCATATGTACATACCTGACCTCAAGTCGCCAGACGGGACTCGTGTTTTCAGTGACGGCGTGGGCACTATTTCATATGGTGCTGTGGAGGTCCTCTGGGACTATATCCCCAAAAACGAAACCTATCCCGTCTGCTTCCAGGTTCGCTGGGGCGGCGCCAAAGGTATGCTTGCTCTGGATTCGCGCATTGGAGATAACGACAAGGTCTTTTGCATACGCAAAGACAGCATGGTCAAGTTCGACTCGGACGACATTGACAATCTGGAGATCTGCGACATGGCTTCGCGGCCGTTGCGGCTTGTCCTGAACCGGCAGATGATCAAGATTCTGGAAGACATGGGCGTGCCCAACCAGTGGTTCATTGATCTACAGAGCGTCGAAATTGATGCGCTGCGAAACGTATCCTCGGACGTCTACAACACGTCTTCCTTTTTGCACAATCAGCTGATTGGTCGAAAGCTGGACTTTTCATCGTTTATTCGCAAGCTGCACAAGATTGGCATCAACTATTACGAAGACACGTTTATGCGCCGGGTGGTGGAAATGGCAGTGCTGCGTGAGCTGCGCTTGCTCAAGAACAAGGCGCGTATCCCGGTGCGCAAGGGCGCCACCTTGTTTGGAATTGTTGATGAAACGGGCTTTTTACAGGAGGGCGAAATCTATGCCACGATTGACCAGAAACAACAAGAAGATGCGTTTGAGGATCTCCCGGCTGTTGGCCGTGTTGTTATCACGCGGTCGCCGGCTCTGCATCCCGGAGACATACAAATTGCCTGGCAGCGAACGCCGCCCGATGGCCACCCTCTGCGAGAGCTGGTCAACTGTGTTGTTTTCAGCCAGCAAGGCAACCGTGACCTGCCGTCTCAGCTGAGCGGTGGTGACTTGGACGGCGACATTTACAATGTAATCTGGGACCAAGACCTGCTCAGGACACCGGGTCTCCGTACTTTTACGCCGGCAGACTACCCCCGCGTCATGCCGAGAACTCTGGACCGCAATGTCACGAGTTCTGATATGGCTGAATTCTTTGTTGACTTTATGAAGACTGACCAGCTGGGCATTATTGCTAACCGCCATCAGATCATGGCTGACCAGAAGCCAAACGGCACATTGGCGGCCGAATGCTTGAAGCTGGCGGAGATGCATTCGAACGCCGTGGACTTTTCCAAGACGGGGTTGGCTGTTGATGTGAACCAGATGCCGCGGGCGTCGCGCTATCGGCCTGATTTGTGAGTTTTCTTGTCCTTGTTCTCTTGTCCTTGTTTCTTTGCTATTTGGTTTCTTCGTTTTTGTTCCCCTGTTTTTTGGACTTGTGGAAACAAGGGAAGGGCATTTCTAATGGGTGTGATCTCGAACAGCATGGCTCCCTCACCACCGGTCAATGTGTGCAAATTTGACGAGCTGGTCTTTGACAACACGCCTATCAACCCCGATGCCAATCCGTTTGACGAGGACGACGAGGAGATTGCGCCGGCTCACCTCTACTACGAGTCGCAGCGCATCCTGGGCATTCTCTACCGCAATGTGGACGAGCGCATGATTTGGAGCTCGGCCAAGATCAAAAACGTTGCGTCGGATGATAGCTCGGTGTGGAACAAGATGCAAGCGTGGGTGGACGGGCTGATTAATGCCGCTATTGACGTGCGGAAAATCGACTGGTACACGAAGAAACGCGATGCGCATGAGTTGATGAACATGTGAGTTTTCTTTTGTTTTTTTTTTGTTTTTTTTGTTTTTCTTTTGCTTTTTTTTGATCTTTTTTTTGAGCACTCTGTTTCCCCGGGTTCTTGTTCTGCTGCAGACCACTAACCAATCTCGTTTCTGTTTCCACGTGCAGCTACGAAGAAGGGATGCGTGACATTATGCGCAACTTTGCGCCAAACTACATGAACCCGCTGTCGGAGGTCGAAGTCTTCTGTGGCTTCATCTTCAACCGCGAGGGTTCCCAGACGCGCCGCCAGCGCGATGCCTCGATCAAAATCGGGCCTCAGGTGGACGACCTGATTGACTTTATCGTGAAGCGCATGCGTTGTAAGGACCGCGTGGCTCCCGAGGTCACGGCCGCATCCATCCTTGCCGGTGGTAGCATGGACTACACAGCGCTCGAGATGTGCTTGGCTTGCTTTAAGACGCGGCCGGCAGCGGCCACGAACCAACGGGGAACCATGGCGCCGCGCCAGCAGCTGCGGGGATTCCGCGTGATTGCGGCATCGTGTCTGCTCAAGGAGGTGGCGGCAGTGTCGATGAAGTTGCAGACAATTGCAAGAGAAATAGAGAATCTTGTGCAGGCGAGCTCGTATCCGGCGCCACAGACGCGGGCGAGCTGATGGAAGGGGGGAGGGGGGAGGGGGTTTATCTGGAAGATGGATTTTGGAAGCGGAAAGGCGAGATTTACAGCTCACAATATGGATGGTGGCAATATAACACGCCAGCGAGACAGTGCAGATTTGTTCACACGTTGTTGGTTGGATTGATTGGATTGCGCAGTGCTTGTTTTGTCTATGTGTCCACAGGTGGCTTGTTGCGCTGGATGAGGTGATGATTATATGTATAAACAGCGCATAGGCCGGACCCCGCTTTTCTTGTCACATTTGCTGGCTTGTTTGCTGGGGTTACACGACAGGGCAAATAGCAGCGAGGGCGCCCTGGGGGTGTGTGTGGCGCGTGTGGAGGGTGTGGCGTGTCTGTGTGGCGCGCGGGGCTCCCCGCGCAAGCGACACACCGCTAGTCGTGGCGGGCGGGACGGGCTGTGGCTGCAGCAACGGACCCTAGCCGTAACCCTAGCCAGCACAGGCGCAGCTTCAGCTGCTCCAGCTCAGCTTCACCGCAAATCGACAGGCGGCCGTCTTTGAGCTTGTCAGACTGTCCTTTTTGTTCTTTTTTTTTTGTCACATTTTTCTGGCTGTATAAAGTGTTCTCCTGCATGTCGTCTTGTGATACTTTTTTTTGCTTTTGTTTTCTGTTTTTCTTCCTCCGTCCAAAAAAGAAAAAGCTCGGAAAAAGCACTTTTTTTTTTAAATATTTTATTTCTGCCTTTGCTCACTTGTACTGTACATAGCTCAGTGTTTGTTCTGGCCCACGCCACCTGTCTTTTCTTACCTTTCTGAAGTACATGGTACATCTTGACTGTATTTTTTTTCTTTTTTTTTTCTTTTTTTTAATCCACGACAAGCTTCCCCCTCCCCGGAAACCTGTTCCTTCGTTCTTCTCTCTTCTCCTCAACACAACCGCAACGACAGCAGCTGCACGAGCTCGAAGCACACACACACACACACGCAACGCACGCATCCAAGACCGCCACGATATTCTTTGCTGTTTCTTTTAGTTCACACCACCAGCCGCATCACCAGCCATGAACGGCCACTTTGCAGCGGTGGGCGCCACCGACGACGAACAAAGCTTCGAGCATGGCATCCAAGTGATTGATGAGGACAAGGAGTTTAAGTGAGTCGCTAGCCACAGTCCGCAGTCTTGCCCTTCTTTCAGTGTGTGTGGGTCGGTGTGTATTCCCCCGTGCTGACCCTCTCCCCTCCCCGTCCCGCAGCTCCGCCGTCAGCTCGTACTTCCGGGCCACCAACGTCGCCCCGGCCGGCTTCAACTACCACATCATCTCCGTCTTCGGCTCGCAGTCCACCGGCAAGTCCACGCTGCTCAACAACCTCTTCCGCACCAAGTTCTCCGTCATGTCCGAAACCGAGCGTCGCCAAACCACAAAGGGCATCTGGATGTCCAAGAACAAGGCCCACGACATCGAGCCCCTCATGGCCGACAACATCCTCGTCATGGACGTCGAAGGCGCCGACGGCCGCGAGCGCGGCGAGGACCAGGATTTTGAGCGCAAGAGCGCCTTGTTTGCGCTGGCCACCAGCGAGGTGCTGCTGGTCAACCTGTGGGAGACCCAGGTTGGCCTGTACCAGGGTGCCAACATGGGGCTGCTCAAGACAGTCTTTGAGGTCAATCTGCAGCTGTTTCTCAAGGACAAGAAGTAGGTGGTCCATTCTCTGTCTCTGTCTCTGTCTTTCTCTCTTCCTGTCTTTCTCTCTCCCTCTCTCTCTCTCCTTCTCTCTCTCTCCTTCTCTTTCCCCCCCCCTGAATATAGTCATGTAACATTGATTCGGGCTTGGGACTGTGAGAAAGAAAATGGTCAACTGATGGGGG
>JADILG010000351.1:6065-22672 GCA_017591655.1 Thielaviopsis populi
CTCCCTCCTGTCTGTGGGTCCCCCCCTTCCCCTTTTCCCGGCCCCCTTGGGGCCCCGGCCCGGGGAGGCTGTAAAACCCACCAAAAGGGCCCCCCCCCCCCCCCCGCCGAGGCAACAAGACCGAGCTCATGTTTGTTGTGCATAGTATTGGGTTAGCCGCAAAGGCTAGTGTTCCCTGTCCAACCAAGGTCCGCGTGAGTGGCTGACAGGGCGACAGAAAGGACGGAGCGGAGAGGAGGGCGATTAATTCGAGTATAGCTTCGTTTCGCAGGCTCGCTTCCGCCAGATTAGCCGCCGCTTAGGCGCAGTCAGTCTCCTTTTTTTTTGCTTGCTGTTGGCGGATGCATGTATCTGTTGCGCATTGTTCTTGCATGTGCACATACACACACTTGGAGTCTCGGAGTTAAGAATCTGTCACTTGGATTGACAGAAACTAACGAAATGGATGGGCTAATCAGTCATTCAGTCGGGTGAGTGTGTCTGTACGCCGCCACTAGACTGGCATTGGGCATTGGGCCAAACGAACACTCGAAAATGAGGTATTTTGTCTGCGGCCAGGACAGGACAGGACAGGACAGGATAGACATGAAGCGTGTGTCCTTTGCTGCCGGAATCGATCTGCTTTGCCGGACGCGTAATCCGCTGGGGGTGCGTGTGGCTGAGCGAGTTTCCGAGTAGCGCTTCATCACTTGGTGGGGGAGGGGGAGGCAAAAATAGGATGCCGTAGGCGTTTGAGGTCGTGATGGGTCGTGATGGGCGGTGATAGCATGCTGCAACAGCACAGAATGGAAAGCAACTAAGTGATAAGGTTAATTCATATCGTGGGCCATATCAAAGAAGTAGAAATAAGCTAGATAAAGCTACTATCACACGAGGGCTGATTAGTGCGGCTGAGATATTCTAGCATTCTAGCTCATGGACAATGTGTGGACAATGGGTAGACAATGGGTGGAGGATCAGGACATTTCAGGCAATGCATGCAGAGTTTGCTTTTTGCAATGTACGATTTGGTGAGATGCATTAGGGTTAGGGTTGAGACATAGAGACGGAGAGCACAGAGTATGGGTGAGACCTGCTTCGTCTGGTGTTGAGCCAGAGTCAGAGCCAGAGCCAGAGACAGAGACAGAGACAGAGACAGATGTGACTCATTCAACGACAACTCGCTTGCAGAGTTTTACCTGGAGCTGTCACGGCCATCAACTCTAATCAGTGAGTTTGCATGTTCTACAGCCCAGTCATAAGCAACAAGAACAAATCAGTGTCAGCTAGCACAGCGAGACCTGCTTGACTCTGGAGTTGTCTCTCCTCTCAGAAAGCCTTAATGGACAACATGCTATAGACTTGGCTTGCTGGCCCGTTCACTTTCGCCTTGTGGCCCCATCAACACGATGAAGAATGCCGGCCGGCTATGAGTTAGCCTGATGACTTTGCCGCTGGAGCAATAAGCTCCAAGGCTTTGGCCTGGCTGGTGCCCCTTTCTGTGGAAAGCAAGGAAGAAGAGAAGAGAAGAGAAGAGAAGAGAAATGAAAGAAAGAAAGGAAGAAAGGGGGGCATTGATCACTTTAATATTGAGGGGATCCAATATTGAGGCTTATTTTTCCAGCGAATGAACGATGGCACGGCGGAGAAAAGACGAACCATGTGAACTGTGATTGACAATTCCGCAGGCCACTCAGTCGTGGGCAGATACGAGAGTGATTGACGGGGGCCAAGACATTTGCTTTGCAGGCTACACGAGCCGGGGCGCTGTCAAAAGAGGGGAAAGGGACTGTGTACGTGTGTACGTACACTGTCACCCTGATATTCTCTCTTCTCCGTCTCTTTGTCTCTATGTCTCTATGTCTCTGTGTCTCTGTGTCTCTGTGTCTCTGTGTCTCTGTGTCTCTGTGTCTCTCTCTTTCTGTCTCTTACGCAAAGTACTATTGCTACACACGTACTGGCGGTATACAAAGACAGTCCCGTCTGCAACCTGCAACGTCACCCGTGCCTTGGCTTGGCTGTGCCCAAGGCTGATTGTGCTGAGGGGAGCTTGTGTGCCTGTGCTCTGCCCTATGTGTACAGAGAGGACCCCCAGGATATTCGTCTGAAGTCCAACTCTTGGGATGACTTTCTGCTTCGGCCAGCGGGCTGTAATCATCTTGTTGGTACTTGGGCGGGGGGGGCTTTCCTGTGGTCCGGCTTCAGCTGTGCCGTGCTGTTTTGTGCAGGCCAGCCCATCTTCCCTCTTTGGCACCGGCTCTCGTCACTCTTGTTCCCGCGTACTATGTATGATCTTAATGTTCAGTAACAGGGGCGACATGACACGGTGGCTCGAGGCTCAGGTAACGGCACGTGCCTCTGTGGCCATTGTCACGGACCACAACAGGTGAAAATTTGTACTGTTACTGTTCACCCACACACCCACACAAAAAAAAATATGAAGACAAATCCACTGTGCGTGCATTTGCATAGAGCAAACAATCTCGGACGTGACCGTGGCCCGGATGCACAGCACGCACCCAAGCCATAGAACAAAAAAGCTCTAGTGCTCCCTGCAATATTGCGGTGGTCGCACATGTCACGACAGGACGCCTGTTGTCTTCCTGCCAGACAGACAGACAGTCAGTCATGCATGTGTTGTGCATTTTAGCTATTTAGCATTTGGTGCGTCTCGACAGGTAAGGGATACATGAAAAGTTACAACCTCCAATCTCGTTTTCCCATGCTGTGTAGCGTGACCGGTGTAGGATATGCAAGCACTGAACTACACTGAACTGCACTGCACAATATAGGCCTTGTTCTTGTACACTCCCTGTGCCTGCAAAGCTATACTATACTGGCCGGCTTTTATGCAACTCTGTCTAGCATGTATCTCTTGACTCATCTGTAACCTAAAAGATACCTTCTACAGTGCGTGCATAAGTTGATCCAGGCGCGTGGAAAGGATGCACAGGCACAGGCATAGCAATAGCAATAGCAATAGCAATGCAGGGCAATAGCATAAAACACTGCGCATTGCCAAGTCCAAGTCCAGGTCCAGGTGAAGTTGTTGTTTGTGGGTGGATGGGCGGCCAGCAGCAAGTGGGAAAATCTGGCTACAATGGAAACAAGTTTGTTCTGGACCTGTGCAAGCCCAGGGTATACGTACAGATGTGGCTAATGGTTAATGCGGCTACGGCTGCGGCCGTGGCCAGGCCAGGCCAGGCCAGGGTTAGCACTGAGGCTAGAGAAACAATGTTGTCTCCATCGCCGAGTTCTCAGTTGTGCTGTGTCTGTTGGCTTGTTGGCTGGTCATGTTGTCTTGACTGTTTGTTCAATTTCTGCGAAATGAGGCTGCATTATTCAAGTTGCTTTTTTCCCCCCTAAAATATCAGGCCTCAAATTTTATGCTTGAACTGGACAGGACAGGACAGGCGCCCCCCCTTACCCTCCCCCCCCCTCCGGAACAACATGCAATTGCTTCTTGTTGCTTGAATCGCTAATTTCAATTTCCTTTCTAGCCTCTCGCAACCAACCTTCAGTTGAGCCAAAGTTGCAACTGCCCACATAAATATTGACTATTTCAGCCACAAAAAAAACAAGCAAAGGGCACAAACGATGGGCGGCCCCCTCCCCCTCCACAATGGATGGACCCTCCAAAAAAGCGTGGACAACTAAAGACTAAAGACCCGGAAAAGGGAAGATGGGAAACATGGGAGGAAGAAGGAAGGAGGAAGTTTAACGGTTGCAAAGAAAAGAAAACGGAAAAAAACAAAGGGAAAAAAACGGAAAAAAAAAAAAAAAAAACGGAAAAAAAAAAAAGAAAAAAAAAGGAAAAAAAAAAAAAAAGACGAGCCAAGCCGGCCACAGAAAAAAAACGAAGAAGTCAGGAAGGCGCAGGAAGAGGAGGAGTGGAGAAGCAGAGGCAAGAAGCAGAAGCAGCAAAGGCAGGAGCAAGTCATGGGATGGATACGACCAACCCCTGCCCATGTCCTGTGCCGACAATGAAGGAAAGAACCAACTTAACATGCTAGTATGTAGCTCCGTTTGCAAAAACAACACGGCGACCAACCAACAAACAGGCCTCTCTGAAATATGTACCATCAACATGACAAAGCCTTGTCTAGTTAGTCACCGGCACGTTTGGCTGTATATGGGCATGGGCACCACGTACATCTTTTGCTTTTTTTGAAGCCCAAAATCGCTTCCCCAACAGTGATCTGACGGCCTTTGGGTTGTTTATCTGTATGTACAGGCAGGGAAAGCCCTTTGATGGTTGGGCTTTCTTCTGGCTGCTGACCGCGACTCCAATCCGAATCCATGCATGTTTTGACTGCGCCCTGCTGGGAATAGGCTGGGAGGAGAAGTCATTCACACATGTGAGGTAGCAGCTAGGTAGATGTGTTGCAGCAGCATCTGCAGCAACAGCAGCAGCAACAGCAGCAGCAGCAGCAAGAGGCGGACTTTACATCCACAGCACAGTACAGTGGCGTTTGATTTGGCTAGTGGGGACATGGGGAGAAGGAAGCTGCTCGATTTGCCTTTTTGCCGCACCGCAGTTGCTCCCCTCCTCACTCGCTCTTTCCCTTCCCTGAGCTGTCGTCGTTTGTTCCTCCGTTCTTTCCCTCAGAGTTTGTCTCCCTCCCTTCACACCTTCCCTCTTCTCTCCCTGTTGCCTGATGCATAAATCTTGGCTTGTCCTTTCCATCCACAACCAAACTGGCACTGAAAAGTAAAAAGCAAAGAAGGCACGAGAAGACCACAGGCGAACAAACCACGGCAGGCGACAGACAGGCCGGCGATAAATTCAGTCGCATTTTATGTCCTGCAGGGTCTTTGGCGAAACCCTTGCTCAATTTATTTCTTTTTTTGATCATTTTTTTTTCTTTTCTTTCAATTTTCCTCATCGCCTTTTTTTCTTTTCTTTCCAACTTTTACATCTCCATATTTCGTCCTTTTTTTTTCTTCTTTTTTTCCTCTTCCTCAACCTCCATTTCGAGCTTCGAATTTTCTTTTCTCTCCATCTCTCTCTCCCCCTTTTGTTTTCCTCGATTTTCCTGTCCTCAGCCTTCCCGAATCTAACACCGGCCCTCCCTATTACTGGTTGCTTTTGGGCTAGCCTGAGAACTGTCCGCCCATTCTCCCCTTCCAGCCTCTCACCCAAGTCACTCTGATTTCATCGTGGGGCTGGCCATTCACCTCTCGTCAGCTGGAATCCACAGACGGGACCGCCGCCATCTCCAACCCGACGCTTCTGAGTTGTTTCAGTTCCTTTGCGCTGTTTTTTGTTCCCCTTTCCTCTCTTAGACCCTGAACTTTGCCCAGTAGTTAGGCAAACTAGAGCTTCTGGATCTTCAGGATGCCTTCGCGCCAAAGCCGCATTCCTCCCACCTTTACCTACAACCGCCACCTTTGGTCTTAACTCAGCCTGTGACGTTCTTCTGTCGGCTGGTCGTTTTCCCAATACCAGCCCGGTCTGCACCTCAGACAACCGCCTCATCGCCCCAAACACCACACACACACATACATACACACATACACTGCCCACCATGGCCATCTGGCATTTCCGAAAAAAGTCGACCGACGGGCGCAAACGGCCGCGCAGCGGCAACAGCCTTTCAGATGCCGAAGACGCATCTCTTTCACGCACCAAAAACCCGCCCATGGAATCCTTCGATATTGCTGCTTCTCACTCCCACTCACCACAACGCCCACACACACCAAAACGCAGATCAACTCTGAAGAAAAAGCGCCGGACAGAGCCGCCCGTCCAATCTCAGTCGCACGACGACACGAGCACAACCATGAGACGCCCTCGCACCTATAGTTTCACTGAAGATCGGCCTGACCATGTGCCATCTCAGGGTCTGTCGCCAGCCATGGCCCACGACAACATTGTCTGGGAGATTCCTACTCTCAGCCCCCGCAAATCACAGAAAAAACACTCTAGACGAGACCATCTGCGTGAAGCCGAGATTCAAGCAATGAGTACCGTCTTGAACCCGAGGCCAAATTCCATGTGTTCCCGCCAGACTTTGCGCAAGACCAGCACCCGGAAGAGCAGCAAGCACAAGCATTCTAGCAGTCTCCAGCACCGATACACCCATGATGACCCGGATGAAATGGAGTTTCCTTCAGCAAAGTCCCTGCGATCGAGCATGTCGAGCGATGGTTCCGATAGCGCCGCCTATTTGGTGACCGCTCTCGGCTCCTTGGCTCCACGCCCGACCCTACGATGCACCTCCCGGCCCAACTGGTCTCCCAATGTCGATCGCTCGTCTGCCGCGAAAGCTCGCAAGAGCATTGACCTATCGCCAACTGCTTCCAACATGAGATCACGGGCTCGTATTAACGGTCTGGCTGATGCCTTTGACTCGACTGATCTTCGCACTGTCATGGAGAGGGATCAGCGCCGTCGCGAACGCAAGAGAATACGAGACCAGGAGCGAGCTGCCGAGCGTATTGCCGGCAAGAAAGCCGAACAGGCTGTCTTGGCCCAACAAGCTGCCGCCGGTGGAAGTCCCCCGCCCAGAAATATGGAGCGTGGTGTCCTGGGCCGCGAGCTGATGGACCCCGTTGAAATAGTCCCCGAACAATCCACACCGCAAATTCCGCCACAGGCAACAGAGCCCGTGCTGGAGAAGCCTGAATCTTTACACGCACTGCGCCCTGCGACGCCGGTGTCTCTGAACAGCAACGATGCGGTGGCTGATGCCAGCTCCGTGTTGTCGCTTGTTGAAGACCACGATTTTAGAATGGAGGACGTGCCAGCTGAAACCGGCGCCGGAGCTGTAGCCAATGGCCCTTCGTATCCATCCAGTGACTTGCTACCCGGGTCTTCGGCTTCCAATGCGACTGTGGCCCAAAATCAAGCCAGCCCTAACCGCCTGCAACCTGAAGTTTTTGTCGAGCACGAGCCGGTGCCACAAACCAGACCGCACGCCAGCTCCGTCTCTTTTACTCCTACTCTTTCACCGTCCGCCATTATTGCTAGTGATGTTGATCAAAGTTCAACCTCGACTAGACGCCGGTCGCTCCGGACCATGCTGAGATGGGGCTCGCGCAAGCGCAAGGCCCCCCAGACCGTGTTCATTAATACGTCTCGCGACGCATTGTCCATCGAGACTGGACGGTCGCGCGAGTTTGCCTCGTCGTCCATTTATGATTCCTCAGACTATGAACTGCCCATTCCTAATAACCCAACGCGCATCGTTCCTCGCCGTACGCGATCGCGCTTCCGAGAAGACTTGCCTGAGCTTCCCATCTCCCCACCTGCTTCACCTTTGAGACAAGAGCGCGACCTGTCTACTATCATGTCCGTAAGCGAACACATGAGTGTGTTGTACAGTGCCACGTCTAGTCCTACATCCACACGGCATGATCGGCACCGTTCCATTGATGCGTTAAATTGCAGCTCCCCATCTGCCAATAGTGACGCTGCAAACCGGGTCGACGGTGTCGCTGAGAACCAGATGGATGGAGACAATGAGACTCAGACCGACGGTGACGACCAATTAGCAGACACTCCGTCTCCAGAGCCTCGTTCTATTTCCATGGCATCGGTAGGATCAGAGTCTGAGTGGCTTGCTGGCCGCATTTCAAGTCGCAACCTGGCCATTTCACGGTCGACTAGCCGGCGTTACGCAGACTCACCAGAGCTGAACTCGGATGACGATGAGGCGATGAAGATTAGTGCGGAGTTTGGCTTTGTGCGAGCATCTTCGTCACAGGCACAATACGCAGACGAAGATGCGCCGCTGGCTGCTGGCAGGGAAGACGAATCCATTGCGCATGCCATGGGCTACGGCGAGACTGGCGCCGACAACACTGGCACAATCTCCGATGCTGCTGGCCTGGCTCGCGACATGGAGCATTACAATACTGGAAAGAACATTGGAGCCGGCGATGGTATCACGCCTCGTCAGCTTTCCAGCACCAAGGGCCACGAACATAGCGCGGGTTCTGGTGATATGTTTTGAGCAGTGTGTGATTCGTGTGTCTCGGCTCATGTGGTTGGTGGCTTGTGTGATATGGCGCAGCATTGACATGTGTCACGAGCAGCTGGTTGTGTTCTGATGCTTGCAAGGTCTCTCTGCGCGTCTCCTTTTGACGAAACCAGCCGCATTACCACGATGATGTTATGCTTGATACATGACTTTGAATTCTTCATGACCTCCCTGTTTTTCTTTTTTTTTTTTTTACTAATCAACGCAGTTTCTCTCCGTCCATTCTTGCCAGCCGTCCATTCGTTAGCATGAGTCCCAAACAGGGAAGATTATTATATGGCAATATGCCACAGCTTCCATTGCACCAGTTGGCTATCCGCCGCCCACCCAATTATATGAGCTACCGACCTCTTATTCATTCGCTACACCAACTGTGACACTTATATTTTCCTTGAATCTTGACATACAAACGACAAAACCGAAAAAAAAGATGAAAATCCGGACACGACAAAGCAGAGAAAAAAAGATGAAAATCCGGACACGACAAAACAGAGAGAAAAAAAAAAGTTGAAAATCCCGACTAAACGACATATCGACGATAAACCTTATAAAATCTACATCTGGCTGGCACAAGAATGGACAGGGAAGCTCGTTGATCCAAGTCAGCAGGGTCTTGAAGAACAAGACATTCAAGCTGGCACATGGTAGGCTCTGTCGAGAGGTTGACACGAACGATCACAGGCTACACAGGCATGAGCAGCGTTGTATATGTCGGCCGGCCTGGGCCATTCCCTCCCCGTTCCGGTTCTTCCCTTTTGCATTTCTCCTCATCTTTTTCTTTTCTTTTTTTTCTTTTTTTTCCCATCTGACGTCATTGATGTGCACGATACCTTTGTTTTTTTCTTTTTTTCTTTTTTTCGTTTCTTTTCTTCTTTTTGCCCTTCCACAGCGCTTTGTTTCTGGATTATTTGTCTCTCCTTTATATACCCCCTCCTCGCTATAATCACAGATGTATGTTGTCTTTCTGATGTTGTCTCTCCCATATTGTTGATTATTGTCTTTTTTTTTCTTCTTGTTTTCTTTTGCTTGCTATTATGGCGTAACGAGGGCTGTCTTTTTAAGAGGACGGGATGAGATGGGACAATGGCGCACGGGGTGGCGTGGCGTGATATATCCCGGAAGCCGGATGGTGTGTATCGGCCGGCGGTGGTTGGTGTTGCTAGCGGCATTGTTTGTTATCATTAGAGTTTATAGACGGCAGACGCATGTTTCCCACATGTGCGCAACTTTGTTGGTTGGAAGCATGATATTTTCCTCTTTGATCTTGTAGGCCTCGGCTGCTGCGAGCCGAGCTGCGAGCCGAGCTGCGTGTTTGTGTGTGTGAGTGTGTGTTTATGTGTGTGTTTGTATGTGTGCATTTTGGAAGCTGGGCCGGTCTTCTACATTGCTGATCACATGTGTAAACGGCAATGAGATGGCTGGCTAGCTGGCTGGCTGGCTGGCTGCATTGACGCTCAGAAGAAACGAATGTTCGAGAACAGAACAAGCAAGACAAGCTAGGATGATTGGTGGGAGATGAAACACGCCTTGACAGTTTGTATCTTCTGTCTCTCTCTCTCTCTCTCTCTCTCTCTGTCAAGGCTACTTTTCCCAGCGTTTCTGGCTGTGAGGCCCTCTGTAAAGCCTATAATACAGGGCATGATATCGCTAAGTCTTAGGCCAGTCCAGGCCTCAGCGGAGCAGATGCTGGTGGTTGTAGCACAGGACAGAGCAACGTGGAACGGCCTTCTCCCGCTTAGTCATCCACACAGTGCGATTGCGATTCTAGACTTGTTTTTCCTTTTCTTTTGGTGGGAGCCTTGCGCCTTGCTTGCTTTGTTGTGACATCGCCAATCCATCCAACCTATCGTCCTTTATTCGCTGCTTTTGTGTTCTTCCCAGCATTTTCGCATTGATCACTAGCCTCCTTGTTTTTTTTGTCTCGTTATTGTTATTGCAGGTCCTTTGCTGCGCATTGGCTTCAGCGTTTGTTTCTTTCCTTGTGATCTCTGCATCTCGGCTGAGCGAGTCTCTTTCATTCCCGGCATCACCAATCACCAATCACCAGCACCGCCACGCCACGCCACGCCCACGACAAGCACGAACACCAGCACGAACACCAGCACGAACACGCCGAACTCACCGCCTACACCCGCGTCTGCCTGTAGGCTCTGTCGACATCTTCGCTTACCATGGCCGAGCGTTGTTGAACAACACTTTGCTGCCTCAGGACTCTACGTCTCTCTCCACCCCCCCACGCATTCCAACGCCATCAGTAGCTCTCTTATTCTCACAACCAATCTTATTATAGAGCAGGCCATCAGCTACTGCGCAACCGGGCTTCTCTTATTGCTCCGAGCCACAACCCCCCCCCCCCCCCCCCCGCCCATACACGATACACAAACCCGTAGCCATGGCTGCCCTCCATTTCATGGCTGGCCAGCTGACAGACGTCCGCCGAAAGGCTGTCATGGACGCTCAAAAAATGCAGTCGGCCATATTGAAGGAAATGACGGCCCAGGGCAAGGACATCCCCCCCTACGAGCTGATGGAGCTCATTGGCAAGGGCAGCTTTGGCCGTGTCTACAAAGCGACGCACCGCGATACACGGCAACTCGTCGCCGTCAAAATCATCAGCATCGAAGAGGGCGACAGCATGAACCCCACAAACTCCGACACCTTTAGCGATATTCTCAAGGAGGTCAACACGCTCAAGATGCTCAACAACAGCGGTGCGCGCAACATCAACATGGTGGTGGACTCTCTGCTGGTCGACCAGTCCATCTGGATGGTCACAGAATACTGCGCCGGAGGCAGTGTGGCCACGTTGATGAGACCAACCGGAGGGCTTCCTGAGAAATGGATCATCCCCATCCTGCGCGAGGTCGCAGAGGCCATGTCATGGGTCCACAAAGAGGGCATTATCCATAGAGACATCAAGTGCGCCAATGTACTAGTCACAGACTCTGGCGGCGTGCAGCTGTGCGACTTTGGCGTTGCCGGCATCATCAACACGCGCTTTGATAAGCGGTCGACTGTCACTGGAACGCTGCAGTGGATGGCGCCAGAGCTGTTTGAGTCGGCAGCGTATGGCACGGAAGTTGATATCTGGGCCTTTGGCTCCATGGTCTATGAGGTCGCCTCGGGCTTGCCGCCTAATGCGACAACCCTTCAAAACATCCCCAACATTGGCAGCTTCCTGAAAAACAACTGCCCCCGGTTGGAAGGCGACCAGTACTCCGACTTGCTTAAGGACATGGTGGCGTACTGTCTGGTGGACGACCCTGCCATGAGACCCCGTATTGAAGAGATTCAACAGCATCCGTACATTGCCGACACCGAAGACCGTTTCCCGACGGCCTCTCTTTCCAAGCTGGTCAAGGCCTACCGGCTGTGGGAAACACAGGGCGGCAGCAGAAGATCCCTCTTTGCCATGGGTGGTGCCCAGGGCCAGCTTGAAGAAGTCCCGCCCATGCCTGCCATGGACGACTGGAATTTCAGCACCATGAAGGAAGCCCCGCAAACCGATGACCCAGATGCATCTGCAGTCTATGACGCCTACGGCCCCGGCGTTGACTTTCCCGGCCAGGCGCCGCCGCCGCGGAAAAACGGCCCGCGCCGTGGTCGGCGACCGCCGAATCTGAAGGGTCCAACAGCACCATTGGAGAAGGTCTTTGATCCCAACACATTGACCAACTACCGCGACAATGCCCGGGCTTGGTATGGCCGGGGAGAAAGCCCGCCGCTGACCTCGGACCTGCCCCTACGAGACCACTCGCAGGGCCAAACTGTTCGCGAGTCGCTCATCAACCTGGACTTGTCCATGGACGGCACCGCCACAGGCACAAGCATAGAAGCACGTGGCTCTGATACTATTCGCGCAAGTCAGAAGCCCAAGCCACATGACAACCGCAGGACACAGGACTGGACGTTTCCTGTCATGGCTGCTGGTGGTGGGGGTGGTGGTGGTGGTGGTGGGTCTGGCCAACCCGACGACCTTGAGGATGCAATGCCGTCTCTGCTACCAGTGTTCGACCCTCCGACCGAGATCTACAGCAAGCCAAGTGCGAATTCGTCGGCGGTTTCCCTGCAAAGTCTGTCAGTCTCACGGCCGCTTAACAGAGCGTCGGTGGCAAGCCTGATTGACCTGGACGAGGGATTCGTCGAAGATAGCTACTCGCGGCCATCAACATCGCAGTCAGATGCTGCCTTTGCCAGCGATACCGAAGAGCGTTTTGGGCTGGAGAAGCACACGTCGAGGCGGTTCGAGGTGACGCACACCACGAGAGAACCGTCTCTCTATATTTCGTCGACGTCTCAGCCACGGGAGCCTTCGCTTTACGTCGGCACAATATCGGGACCACCGCGCGAACCCTCTCTCTATGTTAGTGATTCTAATACCACGTCCGCCCTGGCCAACACCGGCAATGGCAATGGCAACGGCGTCAATACGAACACGGGCGCATACTCGGATACCGGCAACCATGCGGACGACGAGAACGACGATGGAACCATTGAAATCCCCGACCTGAACGACAGGTACCGAGAGCCATCCATCTACGTCACAAGCAGTGCGCGTACGAATCGCGAGCCATCTCTTTACATTGACCTGGACGAAGCGCGCTATGAGCGTCCGGAATCGCAGATGACGGACTATACCCAGTACCAGCAGCCCAAGGCACACTCGCAAGCAAACGCACGGCTGTCGGCTGCCGGCCAAGACGCCAACGGGGTAGACCGCGAGTCTGGGATTTTCATCCCTTCTTTCAACGATGCGAAGAGACAGGCGTCGATGATTATCCCCGACGAATCGCGAACGGACCGCCTGCCTTCGCTGCTGATTCCGGAAGACATGGGCCATCACACGAGTGGTGCCGGCCACAGCAGCAACGGCAACGGCCATGGCAACGGCAACACGGCTGCAGCGAACAACGGCGGCAGTGGTAACGCGGGGTACACAACAGGCGGATACAACGGAATGTACGAGGATCTCGGCCAGGACACTGACCGCGAGATGGATGAGGCCGACTCGCCGTCACCGCACCGTGGCGAGATGAAACTCGGCAACGGTAGCGCAGACCCGCGCAGCGGCTCGCTGGCGCCGGCATTCTGGCGGCAGGACTCGATGTCGTCGAGCGTCGCGTCGTACTCGGACTTTGCTGCGCCGCTGGTGCCGTTTGAGATGTCGGTGGCGCCCGACGCGCCGGCGGGCCATGTCATGGAGGGCCGGTGCGATGCCGATGACATGAAGATGGAGATGCAGCGGCTCATCTCGGCGATGCAGGACCATTTAGGCTATACCGGGTCGATGCTGGAGAAGCTGCCTGTCCGCAAGGCCGAGTTGCGGAGGGGGAGAGAGGAGACTCCGCCCTAGACGCCTCTGGGCGGCTAACGGGTAGATGGTTGGTACCAAGACCAAGATAGGACTTGGTTTATGAGACATGACTCGGGCCGAGGCGGAGACGGTGGTGTTGCTTGGCATGTACAGGTACATTGCACGTATTATAAGCATCTGAGTCGACAATGTATATATAGGATTTCGACGCAGCCCGGGCTCACGGCCGGCGATACAGCGGCTGTGATACAGAAGACGCCACATGCATGTACACAGGGACACAGGGACACATAGCACACAAAGCACACAAAGCATCACCACCACCAATTGCCGATCGGTAACGTGCCCAGAGCAGTGATTGTTTCTAGGCTGTCTGTATTCATCCCGTCCCGGCAGCCACAAACGAGCAGCGGCGCGTTTCATCCAGTCCCGGTCGAGTTCATCGGATCGTTGGCTGCGCTGCGCATGTCGCCAAGGGCTGCCTCGCCCACCCTAGCCCACCATCGCTCACCCTCGCTCACTCTTGTGCGTTTTGCATGATCCAGCTCCAACCGAACGACCGCCATCGCTGCTGCTCTTGTGAGACCGTGGCGCTCTTTCTTTTGCTCTTCTTGTCGCTGTGGCCTGGCTCAAGCTTAGAATATGGACGACACCCGCCGTCGCCGCCCTCTTGTGTTCCTCGCGGCCTGGACGCCCTGCGCCACCTTTGATCTCGCGACTTGCGTCGTCGGGAATAGCGCCGATGGCTGGCCTGACTGGGCCGCTGTACAGCGGGACATGCGGGCGCTTAGATATGACTATACGCTTGCCGAGATGAAGTAAGTCTCCCCCGTCTCGACAACGGCTGAATCCCGTCGGGGTATCTATCTCCCTTCCTCTAGTTGAACTGCTGCGGGGACCCCCCGGCTCACACATGGCCGCGCAGAGAATACTTTGCGAGCATCCGCAGCGTGCTCATGGTCGGCGACGTGCACGTCGAGGACGTGCTGCGCACGAGTGAGTCCGTAATGGCAGATAGGCCTGCGGCGATGTGCTGGACGGCGCCTGACGACTCGTCTGGATCACGGGCCGGCGACGGGCTGGAAACCAAGCGCGAGTCGAAGGCAGAGTCTGAGTCCCGCTCCGAGTCCCACTCCGAGTCCTGTTCCGAGCCCGACTATGGCTACGGGCTGGAAGACCAGGCGCACGACCGGTCTTGGCATTCACTCCCGGATGAGCCCCTGGACGGCTCCTCGTCCCCTTCCCGTGGCCACTCTGACTACGAGCGTGAGCTGCCGCCCGAGCTATCGTCGCCCACGCCGGGTCTCTCATCTGTGCCATCCCTCGACTCGTCATCGCAGACACAGACGACATATGACGACGACGATGACGACGATGACTATGACGATGGCGATGGCGATGGCGATAACCGCGACGACTACAACGACGACGACGCGTCCGAGCACACAGTCCACCACCTGATGCCGCCACGGCCCGTGTCTGCCAGCGACGGCGACCGCCGCTCGGCCGAGCTGCAGATGCGGCTCGATCTGCGGGCGTACTGGGCCGATCGGCATCTGGCCATGGGATACTCGCCCGAGTCCTTTGACCAGACCATTGGCATGTGGTGATTGGCGTGGCGGCCGCACGGAATGGCTTGGCTTGGCTTGGCTTGACTATGAACTGAGCATCATGTTTACAGCTTTGGGAGGAGGAGAACAGAGGAGAACGGAGGATATCATCATAGTCTCTACTTATTAAAATACAAATAACTGAAGAAAAAGAAAGAAAACGCCTGCCCAGAAGTCACGCCTCCGCTACATCAAAAGCGCGAGTCTTGCTGGTACGCCTGATATGGTGCGTAGCTTGACGGCCGGCCCATCTCTTGCATCTGGCTTGGCAGCACGCCGTTCTGCGGGGGATACATGTTGGGGCCGTCAGGATACATCATGGCCGACTCCGGCATCTGCACCTGGGCGGCGGGGATGGGCGCAGGTGCAGCGTAGTCCAGCTCCTGCAGCGGCGGCGGCGGCGGCGGCGGTATGAACGGGTTCTCGGGCGACACGGCGCTGCGCATGTCGTCGTAGCCCGCGCCGCCGGACATGTTGGTGACCACGGCGGGCGGCGGGGCAGGCGCCGCGTCGCGCGAGGCGGGCGATGGGCCGCGCGGTAGAACGGTGAAGACCATGCCAGGCGGCAGCATGATGGGCTCGGAGGGCTGGAACGGCTCAAAGGTGCCGGGGAGGGGCCCGCGCTTGGCGGTCGGCAGGGAGCGGGCTTCGCTGCTGGAGTCGGTGGGCGGCGAGCCGGTGCGTAGTCTGCTTTTGTTTTTTTGCTTGTAGGACCTGGACAAGAGCATGATAAAGCCGACGATGGCAGCGAGGCCGCCTGTGGATGAGGAAGGGGTTAGTGTGCGTGGCGGGAGAGGGGGGGGGTGTTGGGGGGAGAGCGGCTGCTTACTGACGGTGCCGACACCAATACCAGCGTTGATTGTGCTGTTGTCGTCGGTGGCCGGAGCGGCGGCGACGGGGGTCTCGGTCGCTGTGAGGGTGTCTTGTATGTTGGACAGTGTTGAAAAGGTAATAGGCAAGATGCTGCTTCCAGGCACAACTACAACTTCCTCCTGGGGCAGGGGTGTTATGGACGGGACGTCGGGAAGAAGGGCGGAGAGGGGCGTGGTGGAGGTGGTGGAAGCGGTAGTAGAGGTGGTGGTGGTGGTAGTGGTGATAGTAGAGACGGGAGACCGAGAAGGGGAGGCTGTAGTGGAGATTGTAGTGGAAGTGGTAGTAGAGCGGGCAGATGGAGAAGAAGAGGTGGCAGTAGAGGCGGTAGAGCTGCTGGTCGAGGTGGACGATGTCTTTGACTGCGCAGGTGCCGGTGTCGGCCTAGTCACGGTAGACAGCGTGCTTTGCGTCTCAATGGGCACGGGAACGAGGCCGAGGTTGGACGAGGCAGCAGGCAGGCTGCTCGTGGGTTGAGGGGTGGCGCCACTGCTTGACTTGAGGGCGTCTTCTTCCAGATCAGACTCAGAGTCTGACGCAGACTCCGTCTCGTCCCGCTGGTAGAGGCTGCGCTTGTGACGCCTGCTCCCGGGCCGTCTGTAGGCGGTGGGCGGGGCTCTCGGACGCGGAGGGCTTCTGCGATGGGCGGGCAATGTTAGTGGGTGTTGGCTGCTATGGGACACGGCTTGGCCGGAAAGACGCACCGTGGCACATCACCGTCAACTGAACGGGCTTTGATCATGATGGCGGCTGTGGATAGTTGCCGGACAGGCTTCTTGTAGGGCGGCTTGAAGGGGGGAAGGGGGGAAGGGGGGGGGGGGGGGGCAAAACAAACCGCCCTTGGGAGGA
>JADILG010000352.1:0-22643 GCA_017591655.1 Thielaviopsis populi
GGGTTTTTGAGGGCGGGGGGTGGGTTGGTAAGCATAGCGGGGGCGTGGTATGAGATTTGGGGGGGGGGGGGGTGCAAGGAGGGTGGACGTACCTCGTTCTGTCGTAGAGCTTCTTGGTCTTGTACAGATTGCGCATCGCGTTTAGCCTGAAGCTTCTCTCGCAGTTCCTGCAGTCTGGCCTGCTTCTCCTCTTCTGTCAAAGGCTTGATAGCTTCGGTTGACTCTGCAAAGTCGGTATGGCCGCTGTCATGAATTGTGGTGTGAGTATGGGTATGGGTGCCTGTAGTCAGAATCAAGGCGGAAAGACGAGGGAGCTGCTTACGATTTGGTGGCATGGAATGTTGCAAGATCGGCGTTTTTGAAAAGCTTTCCACACTCATTGCAAACAAGCGAATTGGCAGAGTCGCCACCGCCGCTGCTGGACTGGTCCTCGGCGTCTTGACTGCCAGCCTGGTTCGCAGCGTCTTTCTGGATATCTTCAAGAGACTTGTCCTGGTTGTCTTCTAGCCATTGTAGGGCTCCCTGAACTGTTGTGTTGTCAGCATAATGGTCATGAGCGGGAGGAAAAAAGAAAAAACAAAGGGATCTGGGGGTTTGCCAGCGCGGAAGTTGACGGAGTCTGAGATGTAGCGAGTGTGGGAGTGTGCAGGTGCAACATACGGCCTCCGGATTTCTTCACGGCGATTTCAGCACGCTCCTTGTCGAAGCCCATGTCCAGAAGGACCTGCAAGTCAGATTGAACCATGATGGAGATGGACAACGTCGAGGTGTTGGGCGGTGTACAAATATATGGGAAGTATGTAGCGATGACAAGACAAGCTTTGTTGGCGGATGGAGGGGGGGGATGAAGAAATAAAGCCAGAATGGTGTTGGTGGAGACGTTGGATGTGTCGTGAAGTTGAGGGTTGGTTGCGGATGGTTGAGGGTGGTTGAAGGCGAGCCAGGCAGAAAGCTTAGGAAGCAACAAAATACCTGTGCATACAAGACAAGTACAAATACATGTACATGTAAATGTGTAGCGATGTAGCTATGTAGCTATGTAGCTTTCTGGAAAGTCAACGGACCCACTCAATGGCCGTTTGTATTTTGCAGGGCAAAGCTGGTTTAAGGGTCTGCATCGAGGAGGAGGAGGAGGAGGAGGAGGAGGAGGGGAGAGCAGCGAACAAAGGGCAAAGAGCAGAACTGAGGGAACAGGCTCCAATGACAAATGCAAAGTTGACATGTCATGTAGAGGTGTGCTTGAGCTTGACAGACACGTCACAGTACATATGTATACATATCAAGGCATGATAATAACAAGTCAAGGTATATTGTATATTTCATGGACAAAGAAAAAGAAAAGGAAAAGGAAAAGGAAAAGCACGGGGTCTAGTGAGCTAGCCAGTCAGTGAGAGTGAGTGAGATAGGGCCATAGATAGAGCTATGGTTGGGGCTGAAGAAAGGACGAGAGCGAGCCAGCCAACTGCCATACTCGCTGTGTCATAGAGACAAGCAAATATGTACTGTCGATCTTGCTGCCAATGCCATATGGATGGGTGTCACTTGGTGTGTTGAGCGTCAGAGAAAAGGAAGGGAGAGGGAGGGAGAGGGAGGGAGAGGGAGGGAAAGGAAGGGAGACAAAGGGAGAGGCAAGGAAAGGTTTACAGAGTGTCTATGCCCAAAGCTGGAGCCAGCACCAGCACCAGCACCAGCACCAGCACCAGCACCAGCACCAGGGCCAGTGCCACAGCCAAAGTCAAAGCCTGTTGTTGTAGAAGAAGAAGAAGAAGAAGAAGAAGCCTGCTGCTAGAAGCCTGCAAAGAAGACAGCTTGCATCCCCACTGTTTCCCAGGCAGCGGGCCAATTAAAGGGCTGTTCCAGCCTGACAGAGCAAGCAAGCCCAGGCCTTGCTCACGACCCCAAATTGCTGCTTGCTTAACTGCTACTGCTGGGGCTTCTGAGGCTTCTGGGGCTGCTGTATTTATACCCATGTACCACTACTCTATCTCTGCTTCCCTCCCCCCCTAGCTGACTCGGTTCCAGTGGCCTGTTTCTTTTCTTTTTTTCTTTTCTTTTTTTCTGGGTGCCCTATTAATTAATTAAATTCATGCTTGCCTGCTTGTTGTTATTCGCAAAACAAGCCGCCAAAGTCGACACATTTAACTTCCTTCACCCCCAATTAAATCTTGTTTGCTTTGCTGGCCGCTGCACGTGCATCTCTACATTTTAACATTTTTTCTTTCTTTTCTTTTGCTCTTCTGTTTCCATTCGCCTGGCTCGATTTTTCTTTGTGCTGCATTTCATCTCTGCTCCCTCTGGCCTGCCTTGCCTTGCCTTGCCTGCCTGGTCTATTGCGCGCAAGCCATCGTTGGCCTCTTTTGCTTTTCCCATCAACACACCCACCCGCCTTTTTATTGCTTGCTAGCTTGCTAGCTTGCTTCCTTATTTTCCGCCCACTCCTCCTCCGCGAATTCCCCCCCCCTCCTCTCCTCCCATTCTTCCCTTTACCACACACAACCACACAACCACACAACCCGCCAGCTTGGCTTGTCACGACAACCACCGCCTGTGAGAACACAAGTTCTCCCCTCTCTCTGTCTTGCCGCCCATATCGCAACGCTGGCACATACGACCGCCCGCACACAGACGCACACACTACCACACGCAAATCCATCACCGCCATCGCCGCCGTCGCCATGTCCGTCGAAATCGAGCCTAGCGAGCTGGTCTTTCATCGTATGTTTTTCCCTCGGCAAAATTTGCGTCGCTTCCATTCCCCATATCCGCCGGCTTTGTCGCAAACCAAACGAGAGGACACCCTCCAATGTTGGGCCACTCAACTCACCCGCACACTCGTCAATCCCACACTCGGCTTGCCATTGCTTGCTGTTTGTCATGCCATTCCATGCCATTCCATGCCTTGTCCCACCGCTTCGTCGCTAATCATCTCCTCTCCTTCTTCTTCTTCTTGCTGGCAGGGCCCTTCACTTCCGAGGTCCACGAGCTTCTGAACCTCAAAAACACCACCACGAGCCCTATTGCCTTCAAGGTAAGCTCCCCCGTCCCTCCCGGTCCTTGAAACCGCGAGCTCTTCAAACCACCACGTAGCTGGCTGGCTAACCTGCTATCTTTAGGTTAAAACCACCGCCCCCAAGCAGTACGTCCGCCTACTATGTTGTACCATGGCTCATCAAGCCTGACCCGCCGATCCTCCGACCTCCTTATCCAATTCCACTCCCCCCTGCCGCCGCCGCCGCCGCCGCCAATTATCCCATATTCTAACAAAATGTCCTCCAGATACTGTGTGCGGCCAAACTCAGGTCGTATTGAACCTGGTCAGGATGTTGATGTCACTGGTAATCCTTTCTGAATCCGCGAGCGCCATGTCACCCGAGTAACTTTGGGGGAGAATTATGCCGTCACATGCGCATGCAACGCCAGTTACTAATGATTTTGCTGTGCCATCAAGTTGTCCTCCAAGCCATGAAGACCGAGCCCCCCTTGGACGCCAAATGCCGTGACAAGTTTCTGGTGCAGTCTGCCATTATCAATAGCGAGAACGAATACGCCAGTGTTGCCGCCGTCGTAAGTTTCCATACCCATTCAAACATGACGCATTTCACGCCTACTCCTTGCCGGTATCCCGACAAAATCCCCGTGTCGTCCCGGCCCTTGCTCGCCAATCTCCCGCCCGCGCTAACGCCGCCACTCTTCCACTCCAGCTTGAATCCACGGATAAGACTCAGCTGCGGGAAAAGAAAATTCGCGTCACGTGGTCGCGTGGCTTCCCGGTTGAGAAGCCTCTACTTGCTACCCCTAAGCGGGAACAGCAGTCAGCCAACGTCAGCTCGCCCAACATCGCCACGCCCATGCTATTTTCTTCGCCCAAGGACCCCCAAGCCACTCTCCCAACCCAAGTTCCCGAAGCAAAGTCCGAGCCGATTGCCGACGAGTCCTCTATCATTGACTCTGTCACCTCTTCACCTGCCCCTCGCTCCGTCAAGGAGAAGTCGGCCGCTGACGAGGTTTCCGGCCTGAGACAACGAAAGGCCCCGGAGCCCAGCCTCAGCGAGAAGACGGCTCCTGTTCCCGCTGCCGCTTCCGCTTCCGCGCCTATCCCCGTAGTTACGGTCGAGTCCCCCGTTGATACCCCCGAGACTTCTTCGTCCACTCTTGCTACGCCCCACCGCAACGTGACTGAAGGAGTCCCTGTTAAGATTGTCGCTCTTTTATGCATGATTAGCTTCTTGCTTGCCTACTTCTTCTTCTAGAGGTAAGCTGGAAGGGCTGCTTGAGTAACCAGTTTTCTCTTTCTTGCAGTAGGGGACAGGACGAGAGGGTAGGAGACGGAGCTTGCTATACTGCTGCGAGGAAATGCTTTTTTTCTCCCCGTCCGTCTTTCTGTCTTTCTTTTGTGTGCGTATCAGTGGTCCAATATCATCACCTCTGTTTCCTGGAACAGAAGCCTGTCGTCGTGTCGTATCGTGTCGTGGGGAGACATGGCTAAGCAGCTGGCCCCAAGAGTATCGTATCTCTGCCCCGAGGTCACCACCCACATCTTCCCCGACGAGTACCATTTGCAGCTAGGTTGTTGTGCCCACGACATGGCCAAGCGGACGTGACGTACGCAGTGCAAGTGGCTTTGACCTCTTGACTTTCCCCTCCTCTCACCTCCTCTTGTTTCCCGCCTGAGGACCAGACCAGACCAGACCAGATCGGACATGCGCGTGGCTTTTGGCGCTTTGTTTTCTTTTGTCCGTGGTTTTTCTTTTGTTATCTGCTGGGTTTTCTTTTTTTTTTTTCTTTGGGTTTTTTTTTACCTTGTTATTTTCTATGTTTTTCTTTTTCTTTTTTCTTTTCTTTCTTTGTCCCTTTTTTCGGTCACTTTATTCTTTTTTTTTATTCTTTTCTTTTTCATCCATTGCCTTGGAGGGTTTTTTTTTACATGTTCTGTTCCGTTGCTTCTTTCTGCTTTGCTGTTGTGCTTGGTTGTTTTTGGCTCGCTGGCAACTTTGGCGGGACGGTCGACGGAGAGACGTTTATTAGTCATTGTTTCTCTCTCTCTCTACTTTATCTCCCTCTCTACTTTATCTCTTGGTTTTTTTTTGTCTTTGTTTATTGGTCATGTCCGGAGCTTTACTGTCTCTTTAAGGGCTTCTTGTTTTTCTTTTATTTTTTTTTCTTGACCTGTTACACACACAAACACCTCGCTTTTTTTTCCCTCTTTATTTTTTTTTCTATTTCTTTGTTAATGTTGAGCAAATTCCGGAAAGGGAGACTTGATTTGTGTTGTTGGTTGGTGAGGAAGAGTTTGTGATTAGGCGTTGTAGATGTTGTCTTTGCGCGGGTCTGTGTCGATATTGGACGTATGGAGATGGGAAGACTGGGGGGAGGGGAGGGTGAGTACAGCTAGATGGGCTCTAGTGGGTGGTGCATGACACGAGACAGAGATACAGAGAGACAAATACAGAGAAAGAGATAGAGACAAGAGAAACAGACAAGGATCAACAAAAATAGAGATATGACACGACGCCAAAAGCATGTGAGAACGAGTGGCAAAACATTTCAAGGGGTAGGCAAAAAAACAAAAGACAAGATATTATACAAAGGTTATAGAATATAAGAGGTAAAAAGAAAATGTAAAAAAGAAATCGAGAAATATCATGTGCAGTACGATTTGCTTCATAAGTGGCATAAAAGACGAGTTCTTGTGGAGACAAAAAGGACAGAAGAAAAGACAGAGAAAAAGGAGAAAATAAAGAGGGGAAAAAAAAGAGACGACGACGCGATGCCAGCCAGTGCTTCAATTCTCATCCACTCCCCCCCCCCTTCCCCTCCCCCCTCTATTTGGACTCAACCTCGTCGTCTGTCCACTTGTTCTTGCCACTGCCGCCACCAACCAGACGGCCGCCCTCCTTGCGCTTGACGCGGCAGCTCATGCCGACGTTGTCGTCAAAGATGAAGCGCCAGATGGCGTAGACCCAGCTCTCATGGGTGGGCAGGTCGCTGTAGAACTCGGATGCGATTTCATTGAGCTTGTGCAGGCGCGTCCACGGGATTGCGGGGAAGTCGTGGTGCTCGTTGTGCAGGCCGACGTTGTAGGTGAAGAAGTTGAGCGGGCCGTAGTAGGAAAAGGTCTCGGGGATCATCAGCTTGTTCTCGGGGTTGCGCTGCTCGCTGTTGACCGTCTCGTAGACGTAGTGCTCGGCGATGAAGTGGCCGGCCACGGGGTGCAGCGAGCCGGCGAGGAAGGAGCTCAGCACAAAGTAGAGGATGGCGTTGAGGCCAAAGGTCTGGTAGATGGCGTAGTCAAAGGCAAGCTGGACCACAATGTTGATGTAGTGGACCCAGGTGAAGGGCACGCGGTAGATGGCCATGGGGCGCAGGGCGTAGAAGAAGATCTGGAAGGTGCAGAAGAAGGCCTTGCCGGCAATGGAGTCCAGGAAGACGGCCTCCATGGCGGTGGGCAGATCGGTATCAAGGCCATCAACACCCAGCGACTTGTGGTGGGTCAGGTGGTAGGGCTGTAGCGAGTTGCGATGCTGGTTAGCTTGAAGAACAAACGGGTAGCAGGCAGTCAATGGGAGGTAGGGAGGGGTGTGCAGGGACGGAGAGGCCGAGGCCAACCACGGAGGAAACTTACGCGGAACGAAGCACTGTAGGGAATGCCAATGGGCAGATTGGCAAGGATAGCCAGGATGCGGTTGGCCAGGGGCGAGCGGAAGGCCAGATTGTGGGAGATCTCATGGATGGCCAGGAAGAGGTTCTGGTTGGCGGTAGCGCCGATAACGTAGCCCACTGCCCAGAACTTGAGCGAGAAGAAGGGGGTGTCACGGAGGTAGTAGGCGGCGAGAAGCTGGATAGCGACAACGAGCGCGACGGTGTACTTGGTCAGGGGTTCGGGGCCGCACAGCTTGGTTACCTGTAGAGAGTGGACGTGTTAGTCTTGCGTTTGTGTGACGAGTAATGGGTAGAGCGGTAGAGCGGTAGAGTGGTAGAGTGGTGGCGGGCGGCGGGTGACGAACCTCGGGGTGCGCCTTGATGATTGCGAGGCGGCGCGAGCGATGGGGCTCCTCGGTGTAGGTCCAGAAAAAGTCCTTGTACTTGCGCTCAATGGGGTCGCGCTGGTCGTCGGGGATGTTGGTGTCGGGGTTGGCCTTGGATGCCGCTGCGCCGGCGGAAGTGTGGACAACAGCCATGGCGAATAATGCAAGCAGAGAAGGGGGGAGAGTGGGAGAGGGGGAGAGAGAGAGAAAGACAGAGACTTGGTGAAATCAATCTAGTTAAAGACTGATGGGTCTCGGAGTCGGTGGGTGGTAGCAATGGCAGAAACGAGCGAAGGAAAAGAGACCCGGGCAAGACGTGTTATGTATGTAGAAGAGAAATAGTAGCTGGGAGAGCACAGCAGGCCCAGGCTAGAAGAAAAAAAAAAGATGCAGCCTAATAAAGGTGGGAGAGTGGTGTACCCATGTAGTGTACATTTACACATGCCATTAAGAAAGGAGGTGGGCGCATTCTGGGCACATTCTGGGCACACTGGACACTACAGTCTACAGGCAGTCTACAGGCAGTCTACAGACAATTCTACAGACAATTCTACCAGGTACCAGTTGTGCACTAAAAGGCCGCCTGTTGTCGCCCTCCTCGGTCTAATCCGAAATGTATAATGTGTGTGTACCTGTGCTGTACAATGTACAAAGTACCGCTACAACAGACAAAAAAAAACAAAAAAAAAGGAGACAAAACACCCGTTTAGTACAATATCAAAGGGGCAAACGCCACCACTACCACTTACCACTTACCACTTACCACTACCACTACTCCCGTCCAATCCAGTCCAGTCCTTCCGGGTGCCATTCTCCTTCAATTCTTTCAGGGGGGGAAAAGCCCGGGAGAATGAATCTCTTCCTCTCCTCCCTCCCCCTCTCCCATTATCCGTTCCTTTTTGGCTTCTTTGGGCGTGGCCTTTGGGCGTGGCCTTTGGGCGTGGTGGGGTTCTGTCAAAACTTCAACGTGGACTAGTTTCAGGGGCTTATTAGTGCTTGTGTTCCTGGGGGAAAAGACAAATAGCGGTGTTGAACCCTTGACCCTAACAAACAGACAGGCATTGTCTAATAAAGACACAAATCAAGGTAATAAAAATAATTAAAAAAAGGTAGCCCTAACGCTTCTGACCCTAATATGCGTCGTTTTGCTTACTGCAAAGGGCTCTCTTCCTTGCCAGGCCACCGGCTCATGAGCCAGCTCGCGGATTATATGAGCTACCTGCAAAGGAGCCATGCCTCTAAGCAAAAAATCGGTGTTAGAGACAGGGCACAGATATTACAGCATAGCATGGGGAATCAAGGGAATCAATCTTACCGCTTGTTCTCGTGCTGCTCGAATCGAAGACCGAGTGTAACTGGTTTTCTTGTGAGCCAAAATAGACAACATCAAACTTGGGGCAATTGCAGACGCAAAACTTACAAAAACACCATCCACGCCATGGTAAATGCGGCGAGGGGCATCGTCAGCTTCTGCAGTGATGGTCACTAGGGTTAGCCTGGGCCTTTCAGCATTGTGTGGAGAGAACGCACCTTGGGATCGATTTTGGTCATGGTGGAGGTGGAGGTGGAGGTGGAGTGGAAGTGGAAGTGATGTGGTGGCTAGGGCTAGTGGTATTCAAGAGGTATTCAAGAGAGGTGATGTGGTGGCTAGAGGTATTCAAGAAAGGTGATGTGGTGGCTAGAGGTATTCAAGAGAGGTGGTGTGTAATGTGTGTGGATTGGGCCGGGATGGAAGAATGCTTTTTTTTTTCTTTTTTTTTTCTTTTTTTTTCTTTTTTTCCCCCCCGCAAATATCCCCCCCCGGGCTTTCCTTGCATCTGATGCTATTGTTCAAAAATGAGCTGATCCAACACTTGCAAGAACTTTGGGGGACGGGCTGGCAGACAGCTGCAGGCGACCGGTAGTTTGGGATGACCTGTGCTCGCTCTTACAATGTCGGACCGCTCGACCGACTTAGTCATCCAAATTCCCCAGAGGCCAACAGGAATGAAGCAGCAGCCAAGAAAGAACAGAAGAGAACAGGCAGGAAGGAAGCCAGAACAGAGGGTGTATGTACAGAAGAATGCAGGAGCCGCAGTAGGTGCAGTAGTTGCCAGTCGCTTTTTTTTTCTTCTTTTTTTTCTTCTGTTTATTTTTCCTTCTCTTTTCGTGCCCTCCTTCCCTTTTCTGGCCATGCTCTTGCTGGCCCAGCCCCGGCATTACTAACCAAGTTTCTTGATGACAAGAGCTTGCTCTGGTTGCTGCTCCGTGTTGGCTGGGCTTGGGCTGTGCGGCCTGTGATTGGCTGCACAAGTGGTGATGAGAGAGACAACAATCCAAACTCCAAATCAGCTTGTGCATCTAGACTTTTGCTACTCTTTGAAAGCGGCCAAAGCTGTTTGGAGCTGGACTTTGTGTGTGTTTTTTGTGTTCTTTTTTTCAAATTTTTTTTTTTCATTGTTCTTCTTTCTGTTTCTTTTGTGCCTCATTTTTTTCTGTCTCTTTATCAACCACATATTGCCGTCAGCTCTGCCCTCTCTCTGCCCTCTCTCTCTCTGCTATTACCAGACGCTTTTCCACTTACAATCCCTGTCATTATCCTGTCGCTTGTTTTCCTTTCCTTTCCTTTTCTTTTCCTGCTGTGGCCCTGGGCGCAAAACACCCCCAAAAACATACAAATCCCTGGTCGCATTCGCTTTGTTGTGTCTGCCATCATCCACAGCATATCAATCGCCACTTGCGCCTTCTTTCTCACTACCAACGCCCTCGCAGCTAATCACTTGACCGCTACTCCTCCTCCCTCCACCACTCTTCATCCGTGTCGTGTGTTTCTGCAGTCGTACGATACCACCGCTACCTCCCTCCTGTCGCAGTCGTCACCATGCCTGTTGAACTTCGCAAGCGCAAGGCCCCTACTGTGCCTGCACCGCCGCCTCCCGCCAAAAGAGCGTCGCGCGCAAAGAAGGAATCCCCTCTGGCTACCAAGCCCGCCGGTAACGCTGATGCCGCCACCAATGCCGCCACTCGCGCCTCGACACGGAACGGCCCGTCTCCCAAGCATGCTGATGCCCCCGCTGCTACTACTGCTGTTGCTGCTGGCCATCCTCCGCCTTCGGTCGGTGACACCATCTCGTTGGCTGACTTTGGTGGTCAAGTTCAGACCCAAGATGACGAGACTGTTACTCTCAAGTCGCTTTTGACCCAAAGCAAGACTGGTGTGGTAATTTTCACCTACCCTAGAGCTTCAACTCCCGGCTGTAAGTTGACATCCTTTGCGCATACCCTCCGTGCTCGAAACAAAAACAAAAACAAACAAAAGAAACACCCACGCACTAACACATACGCTAATATAGGCACCAGACAAGCGTGTCTGTTCCGCGACAACTACACTGCTCTGTCAAACGCCGGTCTAGGCGTATATGGCCTCTCGTCTGATTCTCCCAAGGCCAACACTACCTTCAAAACAAAGCAGAATCTCCCATACCGCCTCCTTTGCGACCCCAGCTTCAGCCTGATTGCAGCCATTGGCCTGAAGAAAAACCCCAAGGGAACCATGCGTGGTGTTTTTGTCGTCAACAAGAATG
This sequence comes from Thielaviopsis populi, assembly GCA_017591655.1. Lineage (NCBI taxonomy): Eukaryota > Fungi > Ascomycota > Sordariomycetes > Microascales > Ceratocystidaceae > Thielaviopsis > Thielaviopsis populi. The sequence goes on from JADILG010000352.1 coordinate 10,589, forward strand.
GAAAGGTTCTGATTGCCCAGCCTGGTGGCCCTGTTGACACGCTGGACGTCGTGGTCAAGCTGGTCGATGAGGGCGGCCTCGGCACTGAGACTCTTGAGGAGAACCTGGAGCCCGAGCCCGTAAAGGGAGACGCACCTGCTGCCGACAGCCATGAAAATGGCACAGAGAACGGCAAGGAAAACGGCAATGACAAGTCTGGCGAGAAAGAGACTGAAAGTGCTGAAGAGAAGGCGGCGGACGAATTCAAGGAGCAGGCCAAGTCTGATGAACCCGACAATGATGCTGGAGAAGCGACAGACAAGCCCGAGGGAGAGGTCAAGTCTGGAGTCGAGTCTGAAGCCAAGTCTGGAGTCGAGACTGAAGCCAAGACCGAAGCCAAGACCGAAGCCAAGCCTGAAACTGCCGACGAACCCACCAAAGATCAACCAGCCGAGAACGTCAACAGCGAACCAGCTTCTGACGAGTCCAAGGCCAGCCTGGAAGCCACTGAAACGGACGCCGGACCGGAAGACAAGGCTGATGACAGGTCTACTGAAAAGCCTGACGACGCTGCTGCGGACAAGGGCGACGACGTCAAGACAACTACAGAATCTGCAGATGAAGAGCCCGAAAAGTAGACGGCACGACAATCAACTCGGGTCGTTGCTCTCGTGACGAGCAAGCATTTCATCTCATGGGTATTCGAAACTGGATATATTATTTACAGCCGGGGAATTGGACGTACTGGAAGCATAAAAGTCCGAAAAAAAAAAGAGTAGAGCACAAGTCTAGTATCATCAGTTGTATTTTGAGCGCTTTACCATGAACAAATGTCACGATACTTGGCTACCCTTAGATCCATGTCTATATACTTTCGACCCATGCGCGCCCATTTACGGCTAAACGTCGGCATCGCAGCAGCCAACGAGCGTCGGCCATTTCGGACTCAGCACAACAAGGTTGAGTTTGGCCTCGCCCCAAAAGCTTCGCGGCAATTGAATTGAAGCAAACCTGCAAATCCGCGGGCTCAACCGTTCCAGCGTCTGCCTATTTCCTTCTCTGCCTTTTTTCTCGTTTATCTTGCTGTGCAAAACAAATATGGCGTCCAAGGCTGTGGCCAAGACCGTCGCTGGCGGTGTCGTCGACATTTCCAAGGTGCGTCATCCCGCCTTCGTCTCTCTCTCATCCTACACTACTAAAGCCCCTCCCCCCCTCTCTCCCCCATTCTTCTCAGTAACCCCCATAACAGCTAAAGTCGGGGGAAGCAACGGCCTCGAGCTTGAACCACTTGTGGTGGCTAACTCTTCTCCGCCCACTGGCTACCAACGAGTACAGAAATACACAGTGCAGTCCACAGGCCTGTGGGAAAAGCTCCGCCGCTTCCTGGCCATCGACCCGAACCGCTCCAACGGCGTGCCGCTGAACCCGCTCAACCGCCTGCCGGCCCCGGGCTCCATCGACCCGCAGGCGTACCGCGACCCCGTGACCCTGCCGGCCGGCGACATTGCCGGCAACCCGTACTGGAAGCGCGACCACCGCCGCAACTACCCGCGCACCAGCGTCCTCACGCAGCCGCACGTCGTCTCCCTGCTGGCTGTCGGCAGCGCTGCGGCGCCCAAGGCCGAGCTGGTTGGCGAGGCGGGCGAGAAGGCTCTGGTTGCCGCTGTCGAGCAGGGCCGCCAGGGCGGCGTCGCGGCGTTCTTGGCGCAGAATGCCGATGTTGCTGCCAAAGACGTCTTTGTTAATGGTCTGCCGCCCACGCCCAGCGGCATGAACATCAAGGCGGATGGCCAATGGGATACGTACCAGTTCAAGATTGGCGAGAACTCGTACCCCGAGCAGTAAGTCGAGCCCTGCCCAGCCCAGCCTAGTCGAGTAATTCTTTTGTTTTGCTGTGCACTTATGCATGTTTGATGATATGCTGACACGTGTCCTTGGGCTCGCTCTAGCTACCAAGTCCGTTCTTTCCAGTAGACGACACACACGCACACACATACACACACAGCCAACAGTTATTTTTGAAAGATACAGAGGAGCCGGACCACGTACGTAGAACATTGGACTACCCCGAGAGCGATGTTAATTGTTACTTTGTTTTTTTTATTATTCAAGAAGAAGAGGAAGAAGAGGAAGAAGAGGAAGAAGAAGAAGAAGCAGAGAAGAAACAAGAGGAAAAAAAAAAGAACGAAAGGAAGCTGGAAAAAGACGGCGCAATGTCGACATTTTTCCGACTTTTTAACCTCTGTGAAACGCAAATCATGATCAAAACTCCAACAACACTCGGGTGCGGCCTGTCCCGTATCCCGTATCCCGTATATACCATGCCATATCTTGTCCCCGTACCCAAAAGAAAACGCCGTCCTTGGTAACCCAACCTTTGCCTCGCCATGAACCGAGCAGCAGCAACAGCAGCAAGCCATCCCCCTAAAAGGCCATCCTATCCTCAAGAGCCAGGCGCTCCACCGCCTGCCCTGGGCTTGGTCCCCACGATCCTATCAATGATCTTGGCCTTGCCCTGGGCGCGCTTCAACCGGTCGTCAAACTCGTTGACGGCCTCGTCGCTGTTGTCTGTCGACAGCGTCTCGGGTTCCATCAGGTCGTATAGCGCCACGACGTTCTTCTCGAGTCGCGCGTTGGGTGCGAGCGGCGGAAGAGACGTGGCTGTGAATGCGGATGCGGATGCGGATGAGGATGTGGACGTGGCTGTGGATGTGGCTGATCCGGCTGTAGTAGCGCTGATGGGAGAAGCGAGGGGAGTGGGAGGAGACGGATTGGCAGAGCCAGAGCCAGAGCCAGAGCCACCCGGTACCTCAACAGCCAGACGCGTGCCCAGCACTACAGCCTTGCTAAAGAGCCGGCCGCTCTCAAAGAACTTGTCAAAGCCCTTGGCCATGCCGAACGTGCGGCCCTCGATTTTGCCGGCCGTGATGCCGTCGGCGTAGCCCTCTTTGTAGGCCTTGTTGTAGATGTCATCTTCGAGATTGAAGGTGTCTTCGAAAAGATCGTCCATGGTTGGGATGAGAGGCGAGTTGGATGGAATGGGTGGGTGTGAGTGTGAGTGAGAGTGTGAGTGTGAATGAGTATGAGTGAGTATAAGTGTGAGGGCAAGTGTGTAGTAGGCACAATTCAGCATTACTAAGACTTGGTGGGGTATTTCTTTTTTTCACAAGACGGTACATTTAAATGCTGCATTAAATTCAAGAATTATTACTGCCCCGCTTTTACGTTCAACAAGTGGAGCCCCACATTTCACGGCGCCGGAGGGAGCATAGCATCTACATGATGAACCCGCCGTTTGCACTCACGACCTGCCCCGTGCACCATGCCGCGTCGGGCGTGCACAGCATTCCGACGATGCCTGCAATCTCCGGGGTGTAGGCGGGACGGCCGCCGGCACTCTTGGCGTACTGCAGCACCGACTCAGCGTCGACGCCGGGGCGAACCTGCATCAGCGGCGCAGCCTCGATGAACGGGCGGATCATGTCCTTGAACTCGTCCGAGTTGCTCTCGTACATGGGACCCTCGACAGGGCCGGGGTTGACGGCATTGACGGTGCAGCGCTCCGACAGCTCGCGTGCCCACGTGCGCGTCATGGCCTCGACGGCCGCCTTGGAGCCGCCGTACACGCTCTGGCCCAGAAAGCCGCTGGCGCTGCTGACCGACGACAGGCTGACGATGCGGCCGCTGCGGTCGCGGGGGAGGTACGGCAGCGCGGCCTGCACGAGCAGCAGCGGGCCGAGCACGTTGACGGCGTAGGTGGCGGTGAAGTCGTCGACCTTGACGTCCTCGATGCGGCCGTTGCGCGCGATGCCGGCGTTGTTGATGAGGATGTCGATCTGGAAGTGGCCGTCGCTGCTGCTGAAGGCGCGTTTGGCCGCGGCGATGAGCTCAGCTGGCCCGCTGGGGACGCCAATGTCGGCTTGCACAATGGCGGCTTGTATGGAGTGTTTCTTGGCTAGGGCGTCGGCGTGAGCCTGTGCCCCGACTTGTGAGGAGGCTGAGGTGTAGCCCAAGATGACGTTGGCGCCTTTGGCGGCGAGGTTGTCGGCAATGGCAGCTCCGATGCCTGGGTTTAGGAGGGGTTAGCCGGCGGGTGTTGGAGTCGGTGGAGTGCGGGACGGGGGGACGGGGGGACGGGGGCCAGGGATATGAATGGCGGCGCATGTAGGCTTTGTGCTGCACTGCACATACATACCTCTCGAGCCTCCGGTGATGACGGCAAGTTTTCCTGCTAGAACACGCGACATGATGGGCGATGGGTTATGGTACAAGGGAGGAAGTAGTACTCGCTCTCGAACCGTGGAAATCCAGGGACGGACACGCTGCCATTTATACCCACGCTTGGGGTAGCGCCGGCATTTATACGCAGGCTCGGGGTAGCGCTGGCGGCATCTTGAAGGTGTTGATCAGTGACAGCCTGTGTGCTGTGGCTGTTTTGGCTCTGCCGCACCAATGGGAGCCGAGCTTGATGGGGGTGGATTTTAGCAGCGCCAGTCAGAAAGCGAGGGGAGGAGTATCACATGATTCTGTGCCTGGGCCGGGGGCCTGGGTTTGACTGTAGCGATGTCCTTGGGCTGTATTGAGAGGCTGAGATTTGGTGGCTTGATGCAAAGGCGGATGGATGATATGGACTGCTCATCTTGACCTGGATGGACCGAGTGGATTTGAAGCAGTCAAGGCTGTGCTCTAGGGTTATGTGCTAGGGTCTGTGGCATTGTCCAGGGCCGACACTTAGGGTCTCCTGCTAGGGTCCATAGCATTCTGGCTGGGCCCTAGAAACTCACCCCACCATGATGGAGCCGAGCCTCGTGAGTCCCCGCCACAAGTCTGTAGAACTTGTTGGCGTAGCCTTGCACACCATCAATTGGCCAATTCCAAGCCGTCCCAGCCGCGACTCCCCAACCGCCCAAACGCCGAAACGCCCAGACGACGAGCCCTTCCACTGCTTCCCATTCTTGCATTGGTGATAACGTGATAACGACGCCGGAGACCCAAACGAAGTCGAAGTCGAAGCCGAAGCCGAAGTCGAAGCCGAAAGAATACGAAGAAGAAAAAGAAAAACAAGACAGACAAACATGGATATCCGAGTGCTGCAGGTGTCGGACGTGCCGCTGATCCAGCACGCCAATGTGGAAAACCTGCCCGAGAACTACTTCCTCAAGTACCACTTGTACCATGCGCTCTCCTGGCCGCAGCTGAGCTATGTGGCCGTGGATGTGTCGCGGCCGAAGAAGACGCCCTACGACTACCCCAAGATTGTCGGATACGTGCTAGCCAAGATGGAGGAGGAGCCTGCGGATGGCATCAAGCACGGCCACATTACGAGTCTGTCTGTCATGCGCACGCACCGGAGGCTGGGAATTGCCGAGAAGCTGATGCGCCAGAGCCGTAAGTTTAGAGCGAGAGAGAGGGGGGAGAGAGGAGAGAGAGAGAAACAGAGAGAAACAAATGGACACCAAAATCTAGAGAAACCGCCCAGTATACTGACAATTCTACCATTTGAACGCACCCGTCTAGAACAAGCAATGGTTGAAACCTTTGGCGCGCAGTACGTTTCGCTGCACGTGCGCATGTCCAACAAGGCCGCCATCCACCTGTACCGCGAGACGCTGGGCTTCAAGACCGACAAGATCGAGGCCAAGTACTATGCCGACGGCGAAGACGCATTCAGCATGCGGCTGGACCTCTCGCAGATCCGCGAGAAGATCGAGGAGGAGCTCGAGACAGAGGCTGTGGACGAGGGCGAGCCGGTTGGCGATGTGGATAGCGCCGACACAGCGGCGGCCGTTGCGGCGGCCGAGGCAGACAAGAAGCGCAAGGCCAAGGTGGGTAACGCGCCGGGTGTCGGAGAAGAATGAGTGCAGGTAGAGACGAGGGGAGGGCATGGGAGGAAGGCGGGGTTACGGAGGCACAGAGAGAGAGAGAGACGGACAGCCGAATACATCACGTTAGACAAAGCACAGGCTACACTTTTAAAAGGACGGAACAGCTATTGTATTTGCCAGCGAGGAGAGAAGCGCGCTCGCGCTGCCATGTTATGAAGTACAAATACTGTACGCAATACTTTTGGTAAATAGGTGAAATGAGTGCCTGAAATAAGGATGAAAAGAAATGACCAGAATGAATACAAAAAGAAGTGCAACCAAGTTAAAAGAACAAGCCTGCTTTTAGAACAAAAATTAAACACAAATTCGTCTTCCATATGAAGATTAAGTTCTCGGTGGCTACTGCGTGCGAGCACAGTCATGTATTCACCATTGTAGACCAGGGCAGGAGAGATGCCTCGACGAAAGCTACTTGTTCTCCCAGGCGGGCATCTCGCCCAGGGCCGTCTCCAGCTGTTCCTGGGTCATATTGAACTGCGGGTAAAAGGCTTCCTCGGGCGGGGAGTTGGCGTGGTCCTCAAAGATGGGACTATGGGTCGAAGAGCTCCCCTCGCTGTTATGAATGGTGACTGGAGCTTGCGCGGGGACAGAATCAGACGCCAAGGGACTCACGACGCTATCCGGAGGGGAAAGAACAGCTACGAGAACGGCCGGCGACGGGGAATGCACGTGGTCCGGGGGCACGGCTTGCTGCGACTCACGGTAGTCCCCATACTCCGGAGAGAGGAAGTTGCAGACGGAAACATTGTAGTCGCTGGGGTAGAAGACGCCGTCATGGAAAAAGCCGTTGCGGAAAAATGTGCACTCTTCGAGAGGCACATAGGCCGGGACGTAGTGCAGTCTGGGCTGGTACGCGATGGGCTCGGCATAAAACTCATCAATATCAGACGTGAGATTGTCGGATGTCTCCGGATCAGACTGCTCAGGACCAAGCTCCTGGCTGAGAGTGGTCCAGGTAATGTCTTTGTTTGAGGAATCCATCTCGTTGGACGCAAAGGAACTGAGCGAAGAAGGGATGGTAGACACAGTCATATTCACAAGAAGTGATGAATTTGCACACTAAAGTCAACTGAGTAGGTGTAAGTGTAATGCCAATCACGAGATGCCGATGGAGAAGCAAGACAAACTTACAGATTGTAGTGTGTACGGGGTTGTACCGGAAGAGGGTATGGAGAGTTCAAGAGTGTGATGGTATAATACATGAGTAGTCGTGTTCACTGAATTCAGTAGAGAAACAGAGAAAAGGTAGAAAACGACGACGGAATATACGGGGGAATAGCACCCTTGATATACGTATTCCACGCCCGCTAAAGACGCTCAAGGACACTTTCTCTATCCGGCCAACGGCCGGGCGCGTTCTCGTTGTCGAGATGATTAGACCGCCACACCAGCCTGCTAGTGTGTGCAACCGCGACCTGAGCCCATGGGGCGTCTTGATCCTTGCCCACGCAAGAGGACGGCAGTGACGGGACGGCACAGAGGCTAATAGTATCGTCACATGGTCTGTAGGGCAGGAAATAGATTGGCGAAAAGTGGCTGCTATGGGTGTGCTACTACTCGCAGTCTGAGGGGTCAGTCAGCTGCGGGCGGAGAGGGGGCAAGCTGGGCTTAACGGTGAGGATGCTTGCACCTACTATTAGGATATTCGGAAACTGGTGTAGACACCAGCCAGACGGAGACGGCCATGCCCCTTCCGGGCTATTTGCAGGCAGAGGTGGACGAGAGAGGACGCTGGCCTACCACGCCCGTGCCGTAGTTCTTGGGAGATCATAGAAGATGGATGTAGAGAGGTGCTGGCCGGTGTGAAGTAGCTGGTGGGTAGCAAGATACAAACTGGTGGAAGTTCGACTATTGATCAGCCCGCTCCCAGAAAAAGAAAAAAAAAACAACAGCTGCAAAGTTTTCACAGATGCCACAGCCATCGACAATTGCGGTGCTGACATAATCCACTCTACAAAACACTCTTTCATCTCCAAGTTCCTTCCCTCCCGCTTCGAGCCAACATCTGTTTTCGTATTGTGGGCGGGCAGGGCAGTTGCTGTGCTTGTTATCGAGTTGTCGTCTACCAACTTGTGCTGGGAAAAACCTCGGCAGAGCCCAGCTGGCCCGGTTACACGAGCCCCAACATCATCCTCCCCTCCCCTTGATCCAATTCCATCGGCAGTTTTCTTGGCAATACAGATGCCATTCTGTCTGAATTACAGGCTTCATTCTCCCGACACGTGCATGTTCGTCCTCTGTCTTGACAGCATCTCCACGGCTAACACAAACACAGCAAGCTCAAGAGGCTGACGTCAGATGTTAAGACTATTGGCCCACTAGCGCCCCCACCCCCTACCGACTTATACACTCTAAAATGCACCCAGCACTACTAAAACCGTACTGAAATATGCACCCAGCACTACCAAAAATCGTACTCAAATATGCACCCTGCACTACAATTTAATTGCACCCTCTCGCCTAGCTTGTATTTTATGGCAGAGGCATTCCTCTCTATTCCAGCCTCTACTAGAGGAACTGAACAATTTACCCTTCGGAACTGGCCATGTCAAATCCCATCTTGAATGAAATCCCCCTACCGCTGTGAGGAGCCGGGTTTCGACTTGACGTCTTGGGAATTCCAGAGCCGCAATGGCCGTTGTGTAACTAGTACTTTACTGGTCACCAAAAGAAAAATTGCAGACCACGACGCTTTTTTTTTTCTTTCTTTCTTTTTTTTTTCTTTTCTTTTGTTTCTTTTTTCTTTTTGCGTCCCGTTCCTTTGTACGCCCCATGAGGCACCCATTGCCGAGGTTTATCCGAGCCTTCTCCCACAGTGGGACTCCACAAGTAAGTTGTATTCTAAGGCACAAGGCGGCGGCCGGCTTCTAACCTACTGGACGGCCCTCGACAATAGCAAACAGCAAGCTTCGCTATGGCACTTAAAGGCCCTCAACAGTACAAAACATGGCATCATCAGCTTCACGCGGGGCATCGACGCAAACAATGTGTTCATCACAGCGGTGTATTCCTCCTGTATCCATCCACCTTGCATCAGAGAAGAAACACAAACATGTTTGTATTTTGAAATCGCCACAAGGTCTCAAAGTGAAGACCATCATTCATGCTTTGTAGATGCAAGACTTTTCGGGGGGTGTTTTTTTTCTTGTCTTTTTTTGGTGTAGCCTTTAACTCGGTTTTTCCCACATTCTCTCTCTCTTTCTCCGTGTTTTGGCATATGCCGTAAGTGAATTCGTGAGGGCCCAATGTATGCTTGGCCACATTGCGGTGGTGCGTGGTGCGTGGTGCGTGGTGCGTGGTGCGTGGTGCGTGATGTTCATGTTTGTGAGTCGGTGTGTTTGTGTGGATTGGTGTAATGGCGGTGCTTGTGCTGCTCTTCTCTGTTCGGTTCTGTTTACCACTGATGGAACTCGACGTCTTCGGCCTTGTAGTGCTCCATGATGAGACTAGACAGGTGGTTCTGGCAGTGTGTGCCCCTAAAGAAAAAAAAAAAAACACAACGAGAAAGTCAAAACGGTCTGTGAAAAAAAAAAAAAAAAAAAAAAAAAAAAAGAAATTCAAAAACGCCCATGTACACAAGAAAAAGAGAGCAAACAAAAAGAAGAAAGCAAAACGGTCTTGTAAAAAAAAAAAAAAAGAAAAAGAAAAAAAGAAAACTTACAAGTTGCTAATGTACATGTCAACAAGCTCCGCAGGCAGCACTTCAGTGAGCGGCTGCCGCACAATTATGTCGTCGCACACAAGCGAGCCGTCTTCAAATGCGACAGCAGCCGAGGGATTGGCCCACTCGACCAGCGAGCCCTCGTCAAACGGACTGTCCGGGCTGAGCTGGTAGATGCCGGCCAAGACAACCACAGGCCGGCCATGGTACTTTGCCGAATGCGCGACAGCGCCAGCTCCAGCGTCCAGGATGACGTTGCCATTGGCGAGGATCGAGCGGGCACCCAGCACCACGCGCGTTACGAGCGACATGTAGGTGCTCATTCCCGAGGCCATGACGTTGATTACTGTCACTCCGGCCTTGGTCAGCTCGCGGCGGAAGGCTTCGTAGGCGACACGCTCCTTGTCCTTGCAGCCGACGCTGACAGCGCGCGCCTTGTGGCCCCCGGGACCGGCCTTGCAGGCAATCAATACGGTAAAGCGGCGCTTGGAGGCGGCCTTGACAATAAAGCGTGTGACGACACTGGACGGCTCGTGCACTAGGACATAGTCGCCTGGACGGATTTGGGCCTCGGCGAAGCCGGCAATCTGCTCGGCCACCTGGTCAATCTCGTCCTTCATTTCCTCGATGGCGTTCATAATCTCGGAGCGCAGCGAGTCTGCGCGGGCGGCTTTAGAAGGGCCGTGCGGGGTCGATGTCCCGGACGTCCTGGTGGGGCTGGCAAAGGCGGTTCCCGAGGGGGAGGCCGACAGGATATTGAACAACGACTTGGGTGTGCTAAAGGAGCTGATGGTGGACAAGGTGGGCTGGCGAGTCAGGCGCGGGGGCGCAATGCTGCCCAGGGTCTCGTCGATGGACGCAGAGTAGATGTGTTTTGAGGAAAAGGCGGTGGCAGCAGAAGTGGCAGCGTTGAACTGTGTGTTTTCGTAGACTTCCGAGGCAGTGTCGCTAAAGGCGTCATTGTCGCGGTCCTCGTTGGCTTCGTCGTGGATAACGCTGAGAACTCTACGGACAATGTTGACAATGGCGAGTTCTTTGGGGAGGGCATCGGCGAGACGCTTGCCAACGCGGCACACCTGGGCCATGAGCTGTTCCTCGTCGGACCATTTTGAGTACTTGACGACCTGGAAGAGAAGATGGGCGGTGGCTACGGCACAGTCCTTGGGGCCAGTGATTTGTCGTCGCTTGAGGAGTCTACATTGAGGGAGAGAAGAAAGATGGGGGGGGGAGGAGGGGAGAGGAAGCGGTTAGTGGCGGGGAATGAATGGGGTGGGAGTTGAGGGGCGAGGGGCGAGGGGCGAGGGGCATTTTGCCGGTTGGGCCCATGACTGGGGAGGGGTGGTTGGTGGCGTCGTGGATATCAAACTGGAGAACGGGAACGGGGGCGACTCACGATACTAGGTATTCGATGCTAGCTTCAAGAGGTTGTGAGTTGACGAAGCGGATGAACTTGCTAAGGTCAGGCATGAAGCCTGCGGAGTTGGTAGCCATTTTATGGGAGGGGAGTAGTTCGGACTTGTGTGTGTGTGAGAGAGAGAGAGAGGGAGAGAGTGAGAGAGAGAGAGAGAGGGCGCTTGGTGAAGAAGGTGAAGGAAAAAAAAGACGAGAAAAAAAAAGAGAAAGAAAAGCCCGAAAGAAAAAGAAAAAAAAGAAAAAAAAAAAACTACAGTTCCCAGGATCGTGAGCTTGACGTCGAGTCGACAAGGAGGGGCAGAGACAAGCTTTGCGCAGCTTTTGCGACAAGAGATTTTTTTGGACGATTTATTACGGGCTGGTGGCAGCGATAGAAATCAGATCTAGCAGCAGAGAAGATTGAGGAGGAGACGAGAAAAAAACGCATGCAATATTTTTTTCTTTTTCTTTTTCCTTTTCTTTTTTTTTTCTGGGCTGTGGATGGTTGTCGTTTGGTTGCTGAGATGCTCCGAGGCTACAGAAGCAAAGAAAAGAAAGAAAGAGTGAGTCAGCCAGTCAGTCAGTGTCTTGCCGCTCAGCTAACACTAAACGGGGGAAGCAACGGCGGTCAAATGCGTCACAAAAGCGCACTTGCGGACCCTTATTCAGTGTGCTGTTAGGGTTCACGGGTTATGGGTGGGTCGTTTGTTGTTTAGTTGGGGCGGGCGGCGTGGATGACTAAGTGTGCAGCCGAATTGGCATTGTGGATTGTGGATTGTGGATTGTGGCATGGCATATGCAAGCAAGTAGGACAGGAACGAGGGACAAAGAACACGCTTGCTGCAGCTAGTCTTTGTGTTGCTGTTGCTGCTGTTGTTGCTGTTGCTGATTGTGGCCAGAGTCGATGCAATCAAAGAAAGCACAAACAAAGCCGGCGTCCCGGCCGGCTGGCCAGCATGAAGCAAGAGATCGATCCCCGATCCCCAAAGATCCCCAACAACAACAATCCCCATGGCCACGGCCACGGCCACAGATCACGAGACAGCTTTGATAATTGCGGCCAAATGCCCCCCCCCCCCCCCACAAAAAAAAAAAAAAAGAAAAAAAGAGGGGGGGGGCGGCGAGGGGCAGCGCCAAC
>JADILG010000353.1:3926-22628 GCA_017591655.1 Thielaviopsis populi
GCGGGGGGCTAGACCCCGAGGCGGGTGGGGAAAATTTGCCGGGGAAAGGGGGGTTTTCATTTTTTTCCCCAGGCTCCCCCCCCCCCCCCCCCCTTCTCTTCTCGCCTCCCGCGCTAACTGTCTTCACCACTATCTCTAGGTCTCCGATGCCAAAGCCTGCTACAAACTGCGCTGCGCCGCCCTTGCCGCCGGATTCCCCAACACCACCTCCGCCTACTCCGTGAACCGCTTCTGCTCGTCCGGCCTCAAGGCCACCGCCGACATTGCCTCCGCCATCACCACCGGCTCCATCGAAATCGGCCTCGCCGTCGGCGCCGAGTCCATGACCATCGGAGGCGACAAGGTCGAAGAGCCCTTCTCCGACGCCGTCCTGTCTGCCAGCCAAGAGGCGCGCGACTCCATTGAGCCCATGGGCTGGACCAGCGAAAACGTGGCCCGAGACTTCAAGCTGAGCCGCCAGGCCCTCGACGAATACGCCGCCGAATCCTTCCGCCGCGCCGAAGAGACCCAGAAGAGCGGCGCCTTTGACGACGAAATCGTCCCCATCGTCGCCAAGGTCAAGGGCCCCGACGGCGCCCTGCAAGACGTTACGCTGACCAAGGACGAGGGCATCCGGCCCGGCACCACGGCTGAGAAGCTCGGCGAGATCCGCGCCGCCTTCCCCCAGTGGGGCAGCGCCACGACGGGCGGCAACGCCTCCCAGATAACCGACGGCGCCGCCGCCGTGCTTCTGATGAAGCGCAGCACGGCCCAGCGCCTCGGCCAGCCCATCTTGGCCAAGTACGTCGGCAGCACCGTCGCCGGGCTGGCCCCCAGAATCATGGGCATCGGCCCCACCGTGGCCATCCCCAAGCTGCTGGCCCAGCACAACATCACCCTGAGCGACATTGACGTCGTCGAGGTCAACGAGGCCTTTGCAAGCATGGCCGTGTATACCAGAGACTTCCTCGGCCTCGACCACCAAAAGATGAACCCCAAGGGCGGGGCCATTGCCCTGGGCCATCCCCTGGGCTGCACCGGCACACGCCAGATTGTCACTGGCCTGAGCGAGCTGCGCCGGCAGAAGAAGAAGATGCTGCTGACGAGCATGTGCATCGGCACGGGAATGGGCATGGCGGGGTTGTTTGTCAACGAGGCGTAGTTGGGATGGCGGCCAGGAGGGGAGGGGAGGGGAGGGGGATAGATACGGGAACAGTTGTTTTGTTCTTCGTTATATGAGATTATGAGTACCAGTTAGGGTTAGCGTCTGGCTTTAACATGCGAGACAATACACGGCCATCTCATATGGACGCCTCACTTATAGCGCCATCCTTGCAAAGAGAAGCAGTCAGTTGTGAAAAGAAAACAAGAAACAGAAAAACAACAAGCCACGGAACGACTGCGTGGCACTTCCAGTCAACATGTATCAAACTAATGGGAATGGCCGCAGATCATATATATTCGCACCACGCGGCTCACTCAATATGCCACAGCTTCGCTCTCTGCCCTCTCGGAGCGCCGCACGGCCTCGTACACGTCCGACGTCAGCCTCTGCTCGCCAACCATGTCGACAATCCCGCTGCGTTCCATCATGACCCGGACCGGATGCCCGGGGCTCGGGCAGCGACTGAAAAAAACGCGCACGCCTTGGTCGCAGTAGTTGCGTACAATCTCCTCGAGCACCTGCGTGCCCGAGCCGTCCAGCGACGTGACGCCGTGGATGTCGAAGATGATGTTGCGGTTGCTGTCGCGGGCACGCGTGGCTGGCCGAGCTGGGTGCACCATGGCCCCGTAGCGCTCCAGCCGACGCAGCCTGCTGCGCAACTCGCCCGTGTTGGCAAACGTGAGGGGCTCGGGGATCTTGACAATCAAGCAGCCCTCGAAAAACTCGAGGCGCTCCGGATGAAGTTCGGCATTGTCGAAGCGGTTGGTGCCTGGCACGCGGCCGAGAATCTGAATACGCGGCCGTGTGGAATGGCGGATAACCTGAAGCAACGAGAGCCCGATACCAATGGCAATGCCAAAGGTAAGGGAGAAGAAAATGGTCGACAGAAAGATTGTCGCCATTAGGGCAAGCTCAGTCCAGCCTTGGATGCGCAAGAAAAACGAAATGTCGTGAGGAGCCTCTTCGACGAGGGACCAGGCAACCACGGATATCATGGAGCTGAGAACCGGTTTCTGGGATACGGCACACGGGGGAGGGTCAGAAGCTAGGGGATAGAGAGAGAGAGAGAGAGAGAGAGAGAGAGGGAGAGGGAGGGGGGGGGGCATCACATAGAGGAAGTGACTCACAGGAATGTAGTAAAAATACGGCAGCATCCACTTGATGCAGCCAAGTGTTATGAGGCTCAAAAACACCGAGCTCATCGGACTCCGCCCACCCGTCGACTTGTTCACCTTGGATCTCCCGTAGCCTCCAAAAGCAGGAAGGCACATGAAGCAAGAGGACACCAGGTTGGCCACGCCGAGGGCCACAAGCTCTCTGTTGGCGCTGAGTTCAATGGTAGGGAACTCAGCGGAGCCACCGAGGCCACGCGCAGCGACCGAGGACTCGAAGAAGCCGAGGAGAGCAATGAGAAAGGACGTGCTCATTCCACTCCGGATGTACTTGATCATGGACGACTTGAAGGGCCAGTTGAATGTGAACAGATGGCCGGAGACAGCCTCGACGGGCCCCAGGATCTCGACGCCGTGCTGGTCCCAGTCGAGTCTGGCACTGAGAATGGAAAAAAGAACAACGACGAGGAGGCGGTCTGGAAAGTAGGCGACCCAGGGTTGTCTGGGCTGGAGGTGATGCTTGAGTGTCCTGGACAAGGGCTAGGGTTAGATGGAGGTGGACGCGTGGACGCGTGGTACGGATGGGGCCTCGCTCAAAGCACAGTGACTTACCGGAAGAACATGATGGCAACAAAGCTAGACAGGGCGACCATTGCAGTCATTTGGTGAATGCGATGCAGGTTCTCCAGGACAAACACCATCTTGTCCCAGGAGCTTCCGTGGGCAGCGCCGGTGTGCTTGGCTTGGGCAGCCAGGCCGAGCTCGGGGATCAACTGGTCCACGGCAATGACAAAGCCTACGGCAGAAATGAAGCCGCGGAGAAACGGGCGGCTCAGCACGCTATCCAGGAAGCCAAGGCGGGCCAGGCCTGCCATTAGCACCGTAGCGCCTGCCATTCCCACGACAACGCCGGTGATTTGGGCGTGAAGAATGTCGTTTTCCTCGTTTCCGCTGCCCGGGCTACCGTCAATGCTGGCTTTGACAACGGTTCCTACAAGCAAGGAACCAGCAGCTTCCGGGCCGACCACCATGTGTGGCGAGCTGCCCAAAAGCGCGTATATCATGGGCGCAAAGAAGAAGGAGTAGAGCCCGTTGATTGGAGGAAGATGGGCGAGGTTACTGGCCAGAGACAGGGCCATGGGAATGTATATAGAGGCCATTGTGAGCGCCGCTGTCAGGTCGCCACTGATGTATGATGCTTTGTACTGCCGGAGCCACGACGTACAGGGGACGTAGTATTGGAGGTACCTAGAAATGGGAAGCGACATTTATTAGCACAGCAATAGCACAGACGTAGCAAACATGGCTGGCGATTGCAGGGAGACGGCATGGCATACATCATGACTTTTTCCTTTTGCGTCTGGGGCTGTGGGGACGTCCCGGCTGGACTCTTGCCGTGCGCCGGGTCTGTGTCTGTTGTATCTTGGCCCTCTTCCTCCACCACATAATCCAGGACACTTCCGTTGGAGCCCATGATGGCATTATCGCGCCCGTGATGGAAGAGCGACTGGCGCTCGCTCATGAGACTAAACGGGCTGCCGCTTCGTGGAGGCGAAAAGGTGCCATTTGTTGGAGGTGGCTGTGATGTGCTGCCGTCGAGAAGATGTGTCGTTTCGGTTGGCGCATCGCGGGATCGGCGATCGAGAGCTAGCGCGGCAGCATGGGACGATGAAGATGAAGGCATTTCAGCCTCGTTGTTGGAACTGCTTGCCATTTCATCCAAGACGACTTAACGGCAAAGATGGACGGGATGAAGATGAAGGAAGAGTGTGGATAGGGAGGCAATATCCAGATGCGAGGAGAAGAGGCGGAAAGTAAAGCCTGTCGAGATAACAAGGGAGCAGTGCATTCTAGGGTGTGCAAAAAGGGTTATCTATTGGGAGCTTGGGTCAAGCTAGATGTTAGGGTTATCACAGAACGGAGAGCTTGTATTGTCTTTCGTCAGACCCAGATCGGCCTTGGCAGGGAGGAAACAATGGCTGTCGGGTCTTATGATTTGTCGGACGGACTAGACCAAGTTGAGGAGACAGAGAGAAAGAGGAGACAGAGAGAGAGAGGAGACAGAGAGAGAGGAGACAGAGAGAGAGAGGAGACAGAGAGAGAGAGGAGACAGAGAGAGAGGAGACAGGGAGGAGAGGCCGTGGAGAGGCCGTGGAGAGGCCGTGGAGAGGAGAGACAGGGACCGGGAAACCAAAAAAGAAAAAAAGATATTAATATAAATAGTCACGTGGCTCTACAACGAGATCCACGAGAACCCATGACACATCTTGGCAGTTAGATCAGTTACGCCAACACTGACCGAGAAAGACTTCTTCGTAGTATCTGTCAATTCACAAAGGTGAGCAAATATGACTCATGTGATTGATTGGTTCCAAACCAGTACCTAGGGCGTGTGTTAAGCCGCCTGAAAAGCAGCCGAATACCATAATGACTAAGCCGCGGTATGACGTCTTACTGGCTGCGTGGCCACACGTGAGCGCACAAACCCTAAACTCGTGTTTATGTAGACCCACCAGTTCTGCAAAAGAAACGCTTCTTTTCTCTTCTCGCTTAGCTTTTCAAAAACTTAAATCATCCTGTCGCCTCCAAAATGTGCAGCACAGCTGTCTTTGCTTCTGCAGCCCCACCGCTCACATCAACGTCGATTCGTCTTTTAACATTCCGTACTGCTCTTGTTCGTCGTTCATCAACACATTCGCCAACATCATCCAGTCGATGAAAAGCAGACAAGAATTTACAGGACACAAGCCAAGAACAGCAGATGCTGATACAGCAGCACGAGCCCTCAAGGAAATGTTTGGATGGTATTAAGCGGAGAAATAACTCACAGGGCTAAGGCTGGATAGACAGTGTTTAATCAAGACTGACTGCTGTACAAGTTAATTCGGGCGTCATTACGTGGCCATTGCGTCTGACAGATGAATGTTGTACTATTATTTGACAAAGTGTAGCGTTCAAGTACAGAGGTACGGAGGTACGGAGAAGTACACAAGTACCGTGTAACCCCTCTTCTCACCATCAGGGTGTAGCAGACCCTATGACTAATGCAGGTAGATGAGCCTGCAGAAATTCCTCTGCATTTATTCATCCCGTAGTCTTTTTGTCTGGCTGCGTGTGTCACGTTAAAACGGCCTTGCTCCCCTGGATGCTCTTTATTATTTTCTTTCCCTCTTTTCCGCTCCAGTCTCTTCCTTTTCCTGTCCCCTGTCCTCTGTCCTTCCGTCCCTCCACTGTCTTCATTGTATACAACGGCGATACCTTCACCTCGCTCAAGATGGTAGAAGCTCTGTTATCCATTAAGAGACCCTTGTCGGATGCGTCAGCCTAGAAGCTTGTCGCAGAACCCAAGAGTGTTTTGAAGGATACAAGCAGGAAGCTTGATTCTAGACAGGGCCGTTGTCGTGCCCGAAGGCGGAGAATAGACGACTTGTGAAGAAGTCAAGTGGAAGTCAGAAGGTGTTTATTCTGACTCTTGTCTGTTGTATAGATCTTATGATGGCCAGAAAAAGGTTACATTTCATGGCCTGGTGAAATGGAGCCTCGACAAGGAAAGCCTATGCCTCACTTTCCAATACGATGTTTTGGATCGCAACCGCAAGTCTACCATTACATGGGGCCAAGAGGGTGCGACCGAAGAAACCGAACTCGAGTGCCACATCCAGTTTGATAACCTTGTTATACATTTCCTACGTCTACATCACGTATATGTGCGTTCAGCCAGAAACCTGCTTACTGCATACAGTTCCCCCAATACAACCTCGGTGTCTGCAGATTACCGACTTGCTCTGAATAGAAGAAATCAGGAACAGAACATACATTGTGTTCCTTTGGACCGCCGATTGGCCAGATGCGGACAATCACAAGCTAGCGAAAAGTGGGGAGGGGGAAGCGAAAAAAAATACAGCTGACGTTGGGGCAGACCTTCTTGCTTCTTGATTAATTGTGAATCATGTTCAAGTTACCGGGATCCCTAATAGCCCCACCCCCCTCCTCCTCCTCCTCCTTCTCCCGGCATGCAAGATCTGTCTGGTCCAGCCAATAGGCTCTCTGTATTTTGAAATGGTTGTGGTTCTGGTTCTGGTTATGGCCTGGCTTCCCCGCGTTCCCACTTTTTCAAACCCGCTCCGATCATCGGCGAGTCGGGATGGACCCCCGATGATCGCTGAGGAAAAAAAAAAAAAAAAAAAAAGGGGAGAGGAGGGGGGGGGGGGGAACACAGCGGAAAGGAAAAAAAAAAGAAAAAACTCACTCGCTGCTCCATGTCGGCAATAATCTCCTGCACATCGGCAATCTGCGCCCGCGTCGCCTCGTTCTCCTCGGGCGACGCCATCGTGGCCAACTCGACCTCCTTGGCCTGCAGCTTGAGCTGGGTGCTCTTCAGCGCAGCCTCCAGCTCCCGCACGGCCTCGTCGCGCAGGGCCTGGTCAATCTGCTGGGGCGCAGCGTCAGCCTTGTCGTCGCCGTCGTCGCCCGCGGCACTGGTAATCGAGGCAAACTCGAGCGCCAGAGACAGCTTGAAGTGGGCCTCGGCAAGAATCTCCGAGTCCTCGGGGTACAGCTGCTGCTTGTACTTGAGCGACTCGCGCGCGTCGGTGATGGCGTTGGTGTAGCGCTCGTTCTCGAGCGAGATCTCGCCGAGCAGGTCATGCACGTCAGCTAGCCGCTCCTTGATGTGGCGGACGAGGGGCGAGTCTTGTTTTGCTGCCTCGTCGGTGTCTGGCGCCTTGCCCTTGTCTTCGGCGGCCTCCTGCTCCTGGACTTGCTTCAGCTTCTTGTCGAAGAGCAGCCGGGCCAGGTCCAGCACTTCAAAGGCCACGGCCAGATCATCGTCTTCCTCGTCCTCGGGCTCGTTATCGTCGTCGTCGCCGGCGTCGTCGCCGTCCTCGTCCGAGTCGTCAAAGTTCTCATCGCCGGTGAACTGGAACAGCGGCTTCTTGGAGTTCAGTAGCTCCTGCGACTCTTTGGACATGGCGCCCAGCGGCTGGTCTGGGGCCGGGGCGCTGGATGCGGTATTGGCGCCGGCAGTCTTGCTTGCCGGGCCGGCTGGTGCAGCGGGCGGCTTCTGCTGCTTTTTCTCCGGCGCCTTGCCGCCAAGCACATCGCTGCGCTCCTGGCCGAGGCGGAAGACGCAGCGGCCGTACAGGAAGAGAATGTCTGCGTTTTCGGGATTCAGCTCGCCGTTCTGCTGGGCCTGCAGCTCGGCAGCCTTGCCGTATTGCTCGGCGGCGCCCTCAAAGTTCTTTTGCGCGTACAGCGCAGTGCCCCGGGCGCAGAGATCAGCGAGAGCGACTTTCTGCGAGAGCGGGTCGTGGTCCTGGGACTCGGAGCTGGTGGGGGTTGCGGCGGAGGGGGTAGTGGTGGTTGAGGCTTGGGTAGCAGGGGCGGCGGCGGCGGCGGCGGTGGTGGAGGTGGAGGTGGAGGGAGCCGGCTGATGAGGAGGCTCAGTGGCAATGTCGGGGGACAGGTCGGCCATGATGCTGTGTGATGATGTGTGGTGATGTGTGATGATGTGTGGTGGCGGTTGCTAAGCGACGTCAAAGAAACAAATAAATAAATAAAAATAAATCAGAAATCTTTTTTTTTCCTGCCTCTATATCCAAAGAAATGCAGTTCGCTGAATCGAAGCTTTCACAAAATTCACAACTCAGAAACAACAGAAAAAAAAAAGAAAAAAAGAAGAAATATAAATAAATGTCCCAAAATCTTGCGGCCTCAGCAACAAGGCGACCGCTGCTCATCTTCATCAGGACGCAACAAAACGCTGGTCAGCTTCAGCTCGCCACGGCGCGGACGTGCTGGGACGCGTCTGGGATAATGGGCATAGGGGTACCTATGGCTTGGCGTGGGCGTGGGCGTGGCTCGAGGTATACAGTGTGGCTGTGGGTGGATGGAAGATCGCACTGTCTGTTGCACTGTTGTAGATATGGGTGGCAATTGAGGGATTGGAGAGAGCGGACTTGGCTTTCGGAGACAGAGACCGGTCTTTACCAGAGACAGGCCTGTGCCTCGTCGGCTTCCCGGAGCTTGCAGTTCTCTGCTGCCGCTCCCTCAACGTTGCTGCTGCTGCTGCTGCTGCTGCCGCTGCTGTATATTTCAATAACGACTACATCATACACGCCATGCCACTCTGCGCCACAACAGCGCCACACAACAACGCCACACCTCCCGCTCACAACTGCAGCGCCATGCCCGGATTCTGCGGACTGGCCGCGCCGCGCAGGTGTGCTGCCGAGCCCTTGAAAAGGCTCTGCCATATAAACGCCTCGCTGAGCAGCATCTCAATGTCCTTCTCCGTCCAGCCCTTGGTGGGCAGGCTCTGCAGGAACATCATAATCTCCTGAAAGTCCATCTTCTGCAGTGTTTCCGACCACTTGACCAAAAAGGCCGCGCACACGTAAAGATGGAACTCGGAAAAGCCCTGCTCCTCGGCCTGTATCGGGGGGGTTTTTTATATATCTTTTGGTTAGCTGCCGCTGCGTGTTTCGTTCCATGTGCCGTGTGCCGATTTCGGCGAGGATCAGAGCCACTCACCAGATACGTGTCCCACATGCGGATCGTGTTCTTGACGCTAATCTCACGCATCAACAGACAGTTCATCCACCGGAAGCTGAACTGGATAAACTCGACGTGCTCCGACTCGAGATGGCGCGAAAGCCCACGGTCAATGCGCGCCGTCAGGTCGCGCAACGCCGCCACCTGTCTCTGGATGCCGGGCTGTGCCACAATGTAGTGGTCCTGGATGCCGTCCAGCAGCTTCGTCAGGCACCAGAACGAATCGGCTTCGACGGCGTCGAGCACCGCTTTGGGCAGCTGCCCGGGGTCCATCCCGCTTTCAATGTCGGGGTCGCCGATATACACTCCCAAGAACACTTCAAAAAACGGCGTCACCAGGTCGTTGATGCCCTGAACGTAGCCGCTGGCCGGGTGCCGTACAGCCCAGACGTAGAGAATGCGCTCCAGAGCCCGCTTTGTCGCCTCGTAACTGTACAGCTCGATATGTGGATTGGTGCGTGGCACATCTATGCTGATCTGGTGCCAGATGGCCTCGTCCAGGCCTCGTGCGCGTCCAGGGCCGGGCAAGGCCGTGGCCGTGGCCGTGGCCGTCGATGTTGCTGTTGCTGTTGCTGTTGCCGTCGCCGTCGCTGCCGCTGTCGCTGCCCCTGTCGTCGTCTGTGCCCCGCGATCAAACGCCTGCTTGACGCCATCAAGGTATTCCTTTCGTTTTCGCTCCAGCGTGGCGACGCGACGCTCTCCATTGGTGGGCAGATAGCCAAGCAAGAGCTGCCATGTCATGGCACGTACCTCTTCAGGTACTCCTGACCAGGCCAGCTGTCGGAGTTCCCCCAGCGGAATGGATGTGGCCTGGAGCAGCTTTTTGAATTTGTTGATGCGCGTGATTCGAGAGTTGTGTGTTTCCAGTTCCTTGGGAGTCGCGTCGCTGGGGATTGTGGGATAATTTATGAGGTGGAGGGCGTTTGCGGGGTCTATAGAGGCGGAAGGGGGGAGGGGATGTTGTTAGATTTGATGCCAGAAGAAGGGAGGCGGTTAGGCTTGGTGTCACGGGGGGGGGGTGGTTAGGCTTGGTGTGCTTGGTGTCACAAGGACGGCATCGGCATCGGGATCGGCTTAGCGCCGACCGGAAAGACTGCTCTGCTGTTGGAAAGGAGGGAAACACGGACCTCGAACAATCTCCTTGTACTGTGGCCGAAGAATTTTGCCTTCGGTCTTTTTGGGCATGGGATATGTCACGCTGGGCCGCTCTATGGCAATGTCTGCACTATCAGAGAATCGCCGGCTGCGAGCGTCCCCGGCGCTGGCCGTACCAATCAGACCGGTCGACGCGGCATGCGGGAGGCCAGCGCGGCGATCCTGGGCTTCTCGCCGCGAGCGCCGCTGCATGCTCGACAGGCTGGGCAGGCCAAAGTCGTCGCCATCGTCGTCGTCGTCGTAGCCGACAATATCGTCGGCATCGGCTTTCCAGTCGTCGTTGGTCGTGGACAGAAAGTTGATGTAGTTTTTGTACGGCGGGGTTTTGGAGCCGTCGGAGCCCCGGGGCCGCGGCGATTGCTCGTTGCTTTGCACACGTGTGACCGGGTTCGAGGTTGTTGGAGTTTTTGGCGGCTGCATGGACGAGCTGGATAGGTTTCTGCGACAACAGACGGTGGGTTTAGCATGTCGCCATTGCAAACGGGAGAGGGACACGGGGACGGAAGCGGAGGCGGAGGCAGAGGCGGAGGCAGAGGCGGCATCCATGAATGAATGGGCAGGCGAGCGCGCGGGGGCTCAGCCCAGCCAGTGAGTGCATGGAGCCATAGCGATGTTTGGGACAGGCCTCCTCGGACATGTCAAATGTTTAGAGAGCAGGACTAACAGTTGGTCAAACTTGAGCATATCGGCATGCGAATAGGCGGCGCCAATGACCTTGCCCGGCTCATGGACTGTCCGTTTCGGCGGCTTCCAAAAGGCAGAAGCGGGCGTGCTGAGGGCAGCGAGGGCAGATTGCGACTGGATGTCAGTACATGGGCATCTCAACCAGTAAAGAGGCACATAGAGGGAGAGAGAGGGGAGAGAGAGAGACTGAGAGAGACAGAGAGGAGGGGGCGGCGATCCTTGGGTCTACACTACATACTCAGATCGGTCTGCAGCCAGCCACGGTCGTTAGCTTTGGGGTTCACCGCGGTTTAGCACGCTCATGACGCCACATACCAACTTGTACCATCTCCTGTGGTTGAGATTGCCTTGGGGTTAGTGATGCAGGTTCCGGTTCCAGGCACTTGGTCATGCGGAGAGACAAACAGGGCGGAAATAGAAAACAGCAAGAAGGGGGGAGGGGGGGGGGGAGGAATGAAGGATCGGAGGGGCGGAGAGCCGGGGAGACAGAGAGCGTGGCCGGCCATCGCAAGGCCATGTCGCCAGCCAGCTGCGGGTCCTTGCTTCGCTTCACGGGTGGCATACCTGCTGCTGCGACTGTTTCTTGCTGCCGCTACTGCTGCTGGACGAGAACATTGTTGAGACTGGGCGGCGGCGGACGTGGCCGCAGTATGATGGGTATGGAGTAGAGAGGTCGGAGGGAGGAGGACGGCAGGGCGGCGGGGTTGCTGGCTCGCCGGCCGGTTGTCGTGGGCGGAAGCAGGTGGGTGCAGGTGCAGGTGGATGCGACCAAGCAAAAGGGCAGTCAAAAGGACAGTCAAAAGGGAGCAGAAAAGGGTGCTGGATGGGCTGCAATTGCAGTGGGCGAGCTGCGAGTGGGCGAGCTAGCCGTTGCATGAGGTCAGAGTGTTAGCTTTAGCTTGACAGGCCGGGGTCAAAGCGCGTGTGGCGCCCGACCCGTGTCAGCCACACTTTGCTGTGGCGTCATCGGCTGTCCTTTGCTAGTTCGACGGCCACTTGCCACCTGTCACCTGCCGCCTGCCACATGCAGCCAGCCAGACCACGTGACCTGGACCCCTGGCCACCCGGCTCCACTTCTTTTTCCTGGCTTGAGCCTTGCCATACATCGATCGCATCTTTGCTTGCGTGCAAAGCTCGGCTCGTCCTGTTCATCCTTCATCCTCTTTACTTTATTCATCTTTTTTTTTTCTGTCAGCCTCGCCGTTTTTAGATCTGCAGCTGTCCAAGATTGCTTCATCGCCACCAGCCTCGTTGCGCGCACTGTTTCTGCCGAGTTCCCATTTGCTGCTTGCACGCATTGATCTCTACTGTCTACTGTCTACGCCTACGCCCACCTACGCCTACGCCCACCTACGCCTTGCCTCGCACGCTCTATTGTCATCATCATGGCCGACCAGGAAGGCTTCGAAGATGATCTGTTTGCCGATCTGTACGTTTTCCATTGCCCCGTACTCCCGCCCGCTCATTGTGAACCCGCCCTCTGTCTCTAACACTCGCCCTGATCTGCTACAGCTACACCGATGACGACGGCGCAAAGAGCCCCCCATCGCAAGCCGTCTCTAACCAGCCCAAGCCCGCCGCCACCGCCGCCCCCGTCCCAGCCCAGCCTTCTGCGCCCGCGACTGCCCAAGAGACAATGCCCGCGAACAAGGCCGACTCCATGCCGCCAGTAGAAACCGGTGCCCAGGAGGACGAATATGAATATGAAGATGACGACGATGACATTGACATCACTCTGGGCAACACCAGTGCCGAGGCTCCCGCTGCTGCCGTCAACAACTACTCATATCAACAAAACGAACGCGCAAGCACGCCGGCTTCCTCGGCCCAGGGATCAGCCAGACCGTCAATGATGAACAAGGAAGACGGGTAAGTGGATTTTGTTTTCTCTCTCCCCCCCCCCCCTTTGTTTCACGTGCATGTAGCTCTGTATGTTGTATTAGGCCCGAAGAGGCTGTCTGCTTGACTTGTCGACTTGGCTTGACTTGACGCAAGCACAAGACGATGCTCTATTGCTACAAGCCGCCAGAGCCCGTGAGTCGCCAGATATCCGGCCAGCCCACTCGCCTACAGCACGGCACGGCATGGCCCGTCACATCACAGCATGGCGTCCACGCCCCAACCAAAACACCGCCTTTGTCTCCCTCAACTACGCACTGCCCCAAGACCTGTCGCCATAGCATCTTGAACGACATCTCGCGCGCAATCGGGCATCCCCCCCAGAATACCTCGGGACAAGCATGGCTGTATTTCTGTTTCTGTGTACCCTGGCTGGCATTGGCATTTGCATTGGCATTGGTACCGCTGCGCAAGAACGATGGATTGGAACGACCGGTTGTGTGTATGGCGGATATTGGACAGGGGAAATGGGGCCAATAAGACTTGAAAAGAAGACCAGCCGCTGTTTGCTGGGGCGAGGCAGACAGACACAAGAAGCGACGCCGGATTTACAGGTCAGGAGAAGCAGAAAAAGCAGAAGCAGAAGCAGAAGAAGAAAGAAAGAGAAAAAAAAACATCAAGGCATAGCATATCAGACAAAGCTAGCACCAGAGCAGACATCACACGATAGCTATGAGATGGAGAGTCAGCCGACATTCATATATCCAGGCTTAGCGCATGCCGTTGTCTTGCCACCCCGAGATTGCTCCGTCCTCAGTTTGCATTTCTCCGTTCTCTGTTCTCCGTTCTCAGTCCTCGGCTTCCGGCTTCCGGCTCTCCTCCAAGGCCCAGAGCCCTTTTGTGTTTTGCCAAACACAGACGACAACACAGACCTCGTGCCGCTCTGGCCTACACATATGTGTAAATAAGCATAGGCTGCTATACTTTGTAACCTTGGTGGTGGTTCGGCGCCCGCCGGCCAACCAGCAACAAAAGTCCCCTACATCGTACAGAGCTACTAACTTGCACCACGGCCGGAAACAATGTGCGGGCTTTCCAGTCGCCGCGACACGGCACATGCTAACTCGAGTGTTTCACGTACATAGAAAGATGTTTATTGGAGGTCTTAACTGGGAAACCACCGACGGTAAGTCGCGCCTTTGCCTGTTGCCCTAGCCGCAGTGCGCATGGACACGTGTATTGACAATCAGGTGTAGAGTCATTGCGGGATTACTTTTCACAGTTTGGTGAAGTGCTGGAGTGTACTGTGATGCGCGACAACAATACTGGCCGCTCGCGAGGCTTTGGCTTCCTGACCTTTAAAGACGCCAAGACGGTCAACATTGTCATGGTCAAGGAACACTTCCTGGATGGAAAGATAGTGAGTAGTGCCTCCGAAGCCGGGCCGGGCCGGGCTGCATGCCGGCCGGCTCACACGTCCGTGTCCACAAACATCCCGCTAACCCACACACGCCCAGATCGACCCCAAGCGCGCCATTCCTCGCGACGAACAGGAAAAGACGAGCAAGATCTTTGTCGGAGGCGTCAGCCAGGAAACCACCGACCAGGAATTCAAAGAATACTTTGCCCAGTTCGGCCGAGTGGTAGACGCGACGCTGATGATGGACAAGGACACGGGCCGGCCGCGCGGCTTTGGCTTTGTCACGTTTGAGAGCGAGGCCGGCGTCGAGAACTGCATCAACACGCCGCTCGAGATTCATGGCAAGCCCATCGAGGTCAAGAAGGCCCAGCCGCGCGGCAACCTGCGCGAGGAGGAAGACGCCAACCGCCGCAACAAGTTCCACAAGATGGACGACCACGGCATGGGCGCCGGTGGTCCTGGCGGCGCGGCCGCCGGTGCCGCTGCCATGATGGGCCAGATGGGCGGCGGCGGCCCGGGCGGCATGACGCCGCAGGTCATGGCGCAGTACATGCAGCGCATGCAGCAGTACTTTGCCATGATGCAGCAGCAGCAGATGGCCATGAGCCGCGGAATGGGCCAGATGAACCCGGCCATGTACCAGAGCATGCAGCAGCAGATGATGCAGATGCAGCAGATGCAGATGGCCGGCCGCGGCCAGGGCGGCATGAACCCTGCCATGATGGGCCAGATGATGAACCAGATGAACAACCAGATGAACGGCCAGATGAACGGCCAGATGAACGGCCAGATGAACAACGGCGTCGGCCGCGGCTTTAACAACGGCGCCATGGGCGGAAACATGGGCGGCAACATGGGCGGCAACATGGGCGGCGGCTTTGACCAGCAAAACGGCGGCGCCATGTTCAATCAACAGCGCCGCTTCAACAACAACAACCAGGGCCCAAGCAACTGGAACAACAACAACAACAACAACAACGCCAGCGTTAACGGCGGCACGCCTGAAGCCTACGACGACTCGATGCAGCAGGGCGGCTCGTCCCAGGGCCCTGGCCAAGGCCAGGGTCAAGTCCAAGTCCAAGTCCAAGGCCAGGGCCAGGGCCCAGCCCAGGGCCCAGCCGCCCAAGCCGGCCGCGGCGGCCCGTCCTTCCGCCGCATGCCGGGCAGCCAGACACCCGATCCGACCAACGCGCCGCCTGCAAACGCGCCCACGGGCCCCAAGAACGCCGGCAAGCCGGGCGCTAACTACCGCGGTGGCGGCCGGGGCGCTGGCGCCGGCGGTCGTGGATTCCACCCGTACTCGCGCTAGCCGTGTGGGGTGTGACTGGAGAAGGGGGGAGGGGAGGATTGTCGTTCTACGATATGGTATGGCTCGGCTTCCTTGTGTGTCTCTGGTGTAGCGTACCTCTGAGCCTCTACCGAGTCTCAGGGTCTCCGGGTCTCCCATGTAACCCGTTCCGCCCTTCCGCCCCTCCGCCCCTTCACCACCCGCTCTGTTTCTTGTCCCTGTTTTGCCTCTTTTTACTGTCGTGCCCATCCATCAGCGTCTCAGCTGAGCCTCTGTACTAATATCCCTTTTGGCGTCATGTTAACCCTCACTTAACCCCCCCTCCTTCGTTCGTTATTCTGCTTTGGCCCGTGGCAATATCGTTGGGATATTCGCGATGCTGTTGTCTGTCTGGTCTGCTTCCAGACTTCTGCTTGATTTGGTTTCTGCATGTTTTGCTTGCTTTGTGCGTCTTTGGAATTTCTGTTGTTTCTGTATTGCTTCTTTTTTACGGCTGTTGGCATATTTCTCTCTACAATTCTACAATTCTACAATTGTTTATTTTATTCTTTTTATTCTTTTTAATTCTTTTTTTGTCCGTCTTGTAGTGTGCCGTCAAATCTACTCACCGCCTTTCGGCCAGCGTCGGTGTACTTCGGTGTGTCACCGAGAACCAAGCCCAGTCTTGTGAAGAAAAGCGGGGCCGTCATCTTCATGAAGCTTACTTGACCATCCCATTCTGTAAAGGGGCTAGCACCTGCTGCCCAGGCCAGCACAGGGCTCCCTGTAAGAGCTTCCCTCGCCACTGCAGAGTCCCTCAGCCGCTGTAGAGTCCCTGTAACAGCTCCACTGGCCCTTGTAAACCCAGCTGTTAGGCCCCTAAGAAGGGGGCCTCTGGCGCCTGCAGCCACTACAAGTCAGCTGCAGCCACGCAAACAGCCACTGAAACATCAGCGCATCCGGAAGGCCACAGCTGCACCTTCGGGATATTCCCAGGCTTTTTATTGGATTTCTTTTTTATGCTTGCGGCTCAACATTCCAGCGGCTCTTTTGTCTTCTTCATCTGCTGCTCTCAAGTCCTGGCCAGCGTCGCCTTTTTGCCTATTGCTCGCTGTGTCCTGTCTGAATATTTTTCTTCCCTGCTGGCTTTTTTTTTTTTGCTGCTTCTCACGGTCCGCTGACTAACGCTCCTACCGACGCCTGCAACGCTCATCGCTCGCCATGTCGCCCGTGTCTGCCGTCAAGAGAAAACGTGACAGCGCCTCCATCGACGTGCCCGCCGTCGCCGTCGTCGCTGCCCCTGATTCTACCGCCAGTGCTCCGTCTGCATCTGCCTCTACTTCTACCGACACCGCCGCCGCTGCTGCCGCCGTGCCCATTGCCGCCACCAGTGCCTCGCCCCAGTCTTCCGCTTCCACACGTGCCATGCCGTCATCAGCCACCGCCACTCCCCACGAGGCTGCGCCTGTGATGCAGCCCGAGTCGGCGCTGGCCTCAGCCTCGCACCCGCCGCCCAAGCGCCAGCGCTCCAACGGGCATGTCTCCAATGCCGAACACCCGGTCGATGCCAATGCCAATGCCAATGCCAGCGCCAGCGCCAGTGCCAGTACCGAGTCCCAGCCCGACTCCCCCAAAGACCCCAATTCCATGGCTCCGCCGCCGCTGGGCCAGCTGACCCATCCTGTTGGCTACACGACAAACCCGCCTCCGACTGGCCGCCCTGTTCGCGTGTACGCAGACGGCGTCTTCGATCTGTTCCATCTTGGGTACGCCTCACCATAACCGTTCTCTCCGGTTGCCAGTGACACGGATCCGAAGCTACCCAAGCTATCTTAGCTCTCTGAGCTCCCAGACTCCCCAGCTCCCCAGCTCCCTGCTGCATCTCCCTTGCTAACCCATCTGTCCGTCTCTCTAGCCACATGCGCCAGCTCGAGCAGGCCAAGAAAGCATTCCCCAACGTCTACCTGATTGTCGGCGTCACGGGTGACGAAGAAACCCACAAGCGCAAGGGCCTGACCGTGCTGTCGGGCCGCGAGCGCGCCGAGACGGTCCGCCATTGCCGTTGGGTTGATGATGTTGTCGAGAACTGCCCGTGGATCGTGACGCCCGAGTTCCTGGAAGAGCACCAGATCGACTATGTTGCCCACGACGATATCCCCTATGGTGCTGACGAGGGCGACGACATCTACCGCCCCATCAAGGAGGCCGGCAAGTTCCTCGTGACGCAACGAACCGAGGGCGTGAGCACTACGGGAATCATCACCAAGTAAGACCAAAGCTCAGAGAGCCAGCCGCTCGAAGAGCCACCAACCCCACGGCCATCCCCCCTCCCCCCCACATGCGCACCCGACGCCACTAAAAGAACACCACCGCTAACCACAGTCTCCTCCTCTTCCCCCGCTTCGCAGAGTCGTCCGTGACTACGAAAAGTACATTGCCCGGCAGTTCAAGCGCGGCGCATCCCGCCAGGAACTCAACGTCAGTTGGCTCAAGAAGAACGAGATGGACATCAAGCGCCACGTCAGCGACCTGCGCGATAACATCCGCGCCAACTGGGCCACCACGGGCCAGGAGCTCAGCCGTGAGCTACGTCAATACTGGCCCGCCAGCCGGCCGCAGTCACCGGCCCGCGCCCTGTCCACCACCAGCCTCAGCGGCGACCTGTCGCCGAGCGTGGCGCGCACGTCGGGCGCCGGTAATGTGGCCAACACAAACGACTTTATCACGGGATACACCATTGGTCTGATTGGCGGCGTACGGTCTTGGGTAAGTCGGGAGCGTGTGAGCGAGTGAACGAGTGAACGAGTAAACGAGTCGATGGGCGAATTCTTGGCTAACGCGATGCCTCGATGTGTGCTGTAGATGACTAAGAGCCGCCGCAGCGGTGAAAGCCGCGGGCCTAGCGACGACGATTCAGACTCGGAGGCCCGAAGCCCAACATCAGCCACGGCGCCTGGCTCGACGTCTGTTCCGACGCTTAACAAAACCCCCGTGAAACATGCGCAGGCGCAGACGCAGACGCAACAACAGTAACCAGCCGTCCCGTCCCGTCCTGTCATGCTCCATCGCCTCTATATTGAAATTATTGCTTCTTGCGTGCCCTCTTGTCTCGCGCTCTCTGCCTGCATCGTCGACGGTGCCCTGTCGCCATGCTCTTGTTCATTGCTTGCTCTTGTCTCGGCTCTTGTTTGCTCTTTTGGCTTTCTCTCTTTTTTTTTTCTTTTTTCTTTTTCCGTTGGGGTTTAGGTATATGGCTGCGTATCCAGTGGGCATGGCTCGAAAACAAACAAATGTAACGTTTTGTGTATCATGGCGTTTGTGGTGAGTGACGTGTGGTGGTGCTGATGCTGGTGCTGGTGCTGGTGCTGTCATGGGCAGGCGGTCTCTGCCCGGAAAACGCAGTGTTAGCTGCTGGCTATAGGCTATATGTTGTAGTACGTCCCCCCCGCTTTCACATACGACCATAGCTTGTAGAAAACACGGGATCCCGTCCGCTCTCCCTTAGTTAAGCTACAAAGCGCTGGACCAG
>JADILG010000354.1:0-22593 GCA_017591655.1 Thielaviopsis populi
GGTTCGGCGCTCTGTGGCTTGACTAGGGGGGAGCAGACGGGACCCCGTATTTTCCACAGGCTATGGTCGTATGTGCTCAATGGGAGACATATCTGTGACTTTATAGTACTCTATGCAAAGTTACCTGACGGAATACGGCTTCAAGCCGTCGTATTTCTCGTTTGTATTTAAGTTTTCAGAAACGTGAGAAAAAGGTAAAAGTCTTCACTGGAGGACCAGCCATACAGATCCATGAGACACCTTAGCAGCGCACTATCTCAAGCTCATCCTCAATAGTGTAGTGGTGATCATACCTGCTTGTCACGCAGGTGACCTGGGTTCGATTCCCAGTTGGGGAGCACATGTTCTTTTTGCCGAGAGACTTGATCTCTCCGTCATATTTTTTTTCTGCGTCTCTTCCGGTTGACACTGCAGTGCAAAAAAACAAAGTTTGTCTGTCGGAAAGACTTACCCGCTCTCGCAGCAATAACGTGGCCGTGTTATGAGAAAAGCTGGCGTGGCTTACAGGCGCCAAATCCTGCTGTGTGGAGCTATGGCCGTTGCAATCTCAACAACAAGGGCCGCTGCATTTTGAGCGCCCTGGTGCATATATATGCATATTTCTTATCTGCTCCTGTTTCCCCCCACTCCACGATGTATGTCCATGATAAGCTGTATGAATGCCGCCAGTGATTATCGTCCTTTTTGTAACATTTCTTTTTTTTGCATCTTTTTTTTTTTTTTTTTCTTTTTCCACTTGGCCCCGCCGTCGGCAACCAGCAAGGCCTGATCCATTAAGCCCAGCCAGCCCCCCCTCCCCCATGTCTCTGTGCTGTGTGTTGTTTCGTTTCCGGAGAGCCAAGCCTTGTGGGAGGGGCATTCTCTCCCTTTGGAACGACAAGAGGTTGTATTCAGTGTTACTTACCCCTCCACAGCTGCCCGTGGCAATGCGAGGATATGAATATGAAAACGCTGAGTGTAACTTGTCCGCGGGCCTTTTCCAGCTAGGATTCATCCTCCCAGCCGGCACCAAGATATTGCACTAGGGTGAGCCCGAGAAGAACAAAAAGGCTCCCGGATCTAAGCGACTCAGTCTACAAGACCGAGTCCTTTTTGGCAGAAGTTTGATTCCCTTTGGATCTCCTGCAAACTTGCTTCTCTCATTACCTCCTTTTCTCTGTACCCATTCATTGGCTACAGCAAGCCCCTTTGCCCAGGACAGTAATCACCCAGTTGCTGTCGTGCCAGGCCATGTCAAACATAGCCCTACTGTCCTGTCCTCTCTTCTTCTTGATAGACCGACTGTGATTTTGATACGGAACGCCAATCCCTCTTTTCGTCAGCCAAAGTGAAATAACGTCGAGTTGGAATAGAGGTCTGAGACAAGAGCCGAATCCCCCTTGAGAACGTACCTGATTCAAGTCCGCCTCTTGCCGATACTTGATCCCAATGACATTCCGCATACACCGTTCCGACTTGAAGAAGGCCCTGCCTTGGGTTCACACTTCGCGCACAATCAAGGGCATCCCCGTTACCAGCATCCGTATCATCCTGGTTTTGGTGGCAATCAACTTGATTGTCTGGGCTGCTGTGGCCTATCCTCTGCATACTCACCCGAAACTCATTGGCAATGCTGCACTATCCTATACTCTCGGCCTTCGCCATGCTTTGGATGCCGATCATATCTCTGCAATCGACTTGACTACCCGCCGACTGATTGCATCAGGACAAAGGCCTGTCACTGTGGGAACATTCTTCTCGCTGGGCCACTCGACCATTGTCATCGTCACGTGTATTGTCGTTGCCGCGACTTCAGGTGCCCTCCGTGATCAATTTGGCGACTTTACTCGCGTGGGCAACATCATCGGTACTTCCGTCAGCGCCGCATTCCTGCTGATTCTGTGTGCCGGTAACATGTGGGTGCTTTACAAGCTGGTCATGAACTTGCACCATGTTCTTGAAGCCAGGCGGCAAGGCCACTCTGGCAACGAGGCTGGCTTCATCAATAGCGACGGAGCTGCAAGAGAGCTACAGCTAGACAGCCCTGGGTTTCTGGCTTCTGTTTTCCGAAGACTCTTCGTGTTGATTGATCGGCCGTGGAAAATGTATCCCCTTGGTGTTCTGTTCGGTCTCGGATTTGATACCAGCTCGGAAATCGCACTTCTTGGTATTTCTAGTATCCAGGCCATGCGGGGTACTAGTCTCTGGCTGATCCTCATTTTCCCTGCACTGTTCACGAGTAAGTATTCTCAGAAGCACCAAACCATATGACACTGAAGCAAACTGACATTCTTTTTTTTGTTTGTTTTGCAGGCGGTATGTGCATGCTGGACACTACTGACGGCGCGCTGATGATGGCCCTGTACACCTCCAAGGCCTTCTCGCGCGATCGTGTTGCCATCCTGTACTACAGCATTGTGTTGACGGGCATCACGGTTGTCGTTGCCCTGTTCATTGGTATTGTGCAGGTTCTTAACCTGATTCAGAACACGGCCGAGCCGGAGGGCCCCTTCTGGGATGGCCTGTCAAATCTCAGTGACCACTTCGATATCGTTGGTGGCAGTATCTGCGGGCTGTTCCTGGTTGTTGGTGTTGGCAGCATCTTCTTGTACCGGCCCTGGAGACGCCACATGGAAAGAGATATGCCTGCTCACGTGCGCAGCGATGCCCCCAATCCCGAGCAGCCCGACGAATCTGAGGAAGGCCTGATCGACGATGCCGGGCCTCTGCCAAGCAAGGCAACTGCGAAGGCTACGACGAGCAGACTCGTGGAAGATGTGTAGGACTATCAAGATCACGAGAAAAGCTTAGAGTTGAAGAATTGGACAAAGCAAAAATGGAGCTGTATGTGAAATAACGAGGGTTGAATTAGAAGACGCGGGGACTAGGAAAAAGAAGATCTACGAAAAAAGTTCAGGCGCGAGAACCGTGATGGACAATGGCAAACGGAAAAGCAGACAAAAAAACGCAACTACTACATTAGAAAGAATAAAACAAAAGGCTACGTGGCAGATTAGTCAGAGCTGGGCGTCAGAACCCCATCATCGGTGGACGACTCTGACTCGGTGCGTTTCGCTGGAGTCGACTTGCGCTTCTCCCGTGACCGTTCAGAGCCAGAGCCGGATGCACCCTCGCCATGCTCACTTTCGTCGTCTCCGTCTTCATCTTCGCCCTGCACCGAGATAGCGCTCTCGGATTCCTTTGCTACCGGCCGGGAGACAGTCGGCTCTTTGGCTGGCTCCCCCGATGACTCGCCCGAAACACTCTGTTCCGAGTCTTGTGATCCCCGCCGCTGCATGTCGATGGCGTCGATTTCCTTGACGTCGGTATCGATTCTCACGACCTTGACCACCTCCTCCTCCTTGTCCGTCTCGGCAAGTCTTTGACCACCGGCATTCATTTGCGCGTTGTCGATGTCACACTCGCCCCTGGCCCAGCCCCATTCCTCGCCGTTCGGAACGACAACACCCATGGATAGACGGCGGTCCTTGGTGTAGACCCTGAAGCCCACAATGCATACGGCGTTCCAGGGCTCAGGCGCATCGGGCTTGTCTGGATTGTCGAAGAAACTGCGTGGGATCTTGGGGACATGTTTGGCGCGTTGATGGCGTGTATAGTCATCGGAGGAGTAAAGCTCGTCCCAGTCACTGATGGGCGAGTCCGAGGAATCCTCGACTTGCACCTCGGAATCAGTGGATTTCTCTGTTGACGAGGCTTTGGACTTTGGATCTTTGACATCGGCCTTGACGCATTGACAGCACTTGCGGAGCTTTTTGCCTTTACGACTGACTTTGCCTTCTGTATCCGAACTAGTGGTAGACTTGCTGCTGGACTCGTTTTCACTGTCAGTGTCACTGTTGGTCGGGCTTCTTGCCTTGGCTGTGTGAGAAGCGGCCTTTTGGCTCTTCATTTCCTCAGGTTGGGACCCAGCACCCTCAGGCTTGACAGAGCTGAGACGTGTTTGGGGTTGTCCACTGCCAGGGATCTCCGCGCCTTTCTCAACATCAGCCGTGACATCATTCCCAGCTGCAGCGGCAGAGTCAGGCATTTCTGCCACCTTATCCTTGTCAGTCCCTTCATTGACAGACTCCTTAACATGACAATATTCATTGTCTGACTTTCTAGCCTTTCTCGACTCGTGGCACCGGCAGTGCTTGCAAGACTTGGAGTTGGCAGGTTCAGACTTCTTTTCTTTCGAGCGCTTGGCTTCCTTGACAGCCACGGAATCCTGCGAATCTTTCTTCAGAGACTTCTTTCTGGCTTCCTCAGTGGCAATCTTCTTGCGTTGCTCCATCTTGATTTTGTTCTTTTCTTTTTGCTTGCGAGCGACCTCACGCAGCTTGCTTCTGCGTTCCCAGCTTTTGCGAAGTTCGTTGGATCTGCACTCCGAGGCCTTCTTTTGCTTTAAAATTTTCTTGACCCGTGCGGCCTCTGCCATGTAGGCAGCAGCACGTGAATGGGCGAGGTCATATGCCAGACCAACCTGCTCGAGCTTCCGGTTCGATAGGCGGTCGGCACACTCATGGGCGATAACGTGCTCAACGCTTTTGGCATTGGCAACACGCTCACCCTTGACCATGACCCAGACACTGTACCGGCCCTTTTCGAGTTCGGGCAGATCGACACTAACAGAACGGCATAGCAGATGGGCAGCATGACTCCGAACAATGTAGCTTTCGGCGGCAGGATCGTCGACTTTGTGCAGGCGGAAATGCAGGCTGAAGCGGTACATGCCCTGAAGGCCTACAAAGTATCTGTCATCCAACTGAGACAAAACTAAAACCACAGGCGACTTTTTGGTGAGTTCAAAGCGGAAGCGTTCGTGATAGTGGGCCTTCCATGGGACATCGACACTGATCCAATGTTGTGAGCAGCGCCACCCGGGATCGCGGAACAAACGTGTACGATCGATCAGTTGCCACTTGCGCAGGAAGTCGGAGTAGGAGATCCAGAAGGAGGAGTCGGTGCCAAAGGTGTGGCCGACCTCTTGCTGCATCTCTGCTGTCCACTCCTTGGAGCCATCGGACCACGGGCCATGCCAAAGACCAGCACGAATTGCGCCCCAAGGGTTTCTCAGTTTGACTAATCTGACGCCTGATTTGAGAACGCGGGTTTCGGTGACGACATAGGCATGTCTCTCGACGATGCCGTTTCGTTCACCTTTGCCGCCGCCGTCGGTGATTCCGGTGGAACAGCCAAAGAGAAAGTCTTTGTTGACCTTGGACAGTTCGTTTTCCCAGAAGGCGTCTGTATCGAGAATGTCTCCAATCAAGAGCTCTGTCGTCACGCCACCGGTCATATCTTCAAGGGCCTCGCCTATCCAGCCGCCCTCCAAAGACTCATAGTCACCATGGGCCTTGGCATATGCCTTTTCCAGCAGCGGAACCCACGTCTCATTCTGGTCTGCGTTGCTGGCAAAAAAAAGAGCCTTGGAGCCGGTGTGGTAGGTGAGATTATACTTTTCCTCGGCGCTGATATTGTTGTCGATTTGCTCCAGCAGGTCGCGCTGCATTGAGGGGGCATCCCAGACCGGAGAAGTGAGGAAAAGACGGTCGTCAATGATGCTGTAGATCCACTTGCCGTCGCGGTAAAAGACAAAGCCGTAGATACCAACGCCTAGAGTCGTGTGTTAGTGAGGGCGACATTGACAGACTAGCGGGAAGTGGTCAACTTACGAGTGTCGTAGCACACACACAGCCGCTTCACGGCATCTTCCATGCAAGCAAGGCCCGACAGAGCACTGATTGCCCAGCAATCACCAAGAGCGCCCTGTTTGGCCTGGTCGGGGCTGATCTTTTGTAAAAAGGTGGGATTTTCAAAGATTTCCGAGACCCGTTTGACGGCTTTAGGTCCACGCACGGCATGGTTACGGCGGGCCTCGGGAGAGACTTTGAAGGAGTCAGAGCCAAGGCAATTTAGGGTATTCCCGATACCTTTTTGGAGATCCCAGCTCTAAAATGACGCATAGGGTTAGTTGACTGGAAACAAGACGGGGCGGGCGTTGGGCAGCCAGTTTTCGAGCAGAGAAGGACAAGAACTAACCAGATCGAAACCGAGGTCTCGGTACCGGGTGTTGATGCGTTTGCACTCCTGGATGATTTTTTCGACGCGGCGGGTGCACTCTTCCTTGGCACGTTCATAGCTGGCGTCGACGGGCTCGTTGGCACGCTCTTCGTCGGCGGCGGGGGGCAACACGGGGTCGAATGGGAAGACTGCGGCGACCTTGGCGGGATTGCGGACGGAGAACTTTTTCCAGATGTTGTTGACGGCGTCCTGGGGGCAGGAGGGCTTGAAGACGGGCTTCTTCTGCTCCTTTGCGTCGAAGCCGAAGGGGGGAGGATGGGGACGGTACGGGTCCTCGGACTCGTCGGAGTCGCTGTAGTTGTGCATTGTTGTGGGGGGGGGGGGGGGGGGGGGGGGGGGGATGTTGGGGTTTGGGGGGGGGGGGGGTGTCCTGCGATGAAGAGGATGAAGAGGTGCGATTACGGGCTTGATATTGAGGAGTAAAACAGGGTAGAGGGGCAGAGAGAGAGAGAGAGAGACCATAGATAAAGCATTCTAGACACACCCTTACACACAGCGCTAAACACACGCCCCCACTCCGCCCGCTTACTTATCCGTCCTGCTTTGGGAACGATGCTCTCCCTTTCTTTCTTTTTTCAGTATTTTGTATCCCTTTCTCCTCCCTATTTCCCCGGTTTCTCTGTTGCAACTTCTGATCTCTGGCCGTTGATCTCTGGCCTCTGCCTTGTGGGCTGAACTGAGCGAAAAGTGAGACGTCGACGGACTAAGCAGAAGCAAAATCTTGTTAGCTAGCCATGATTTGCCTGTAGGCTTGCCCAAGTCCCTGCCTGCGCGAACAGGCCAGACCCCTGCTTGTAGACATGCCTGTCAAGTTGAGTTGGGCCCGCCCTATTTCCGACGCCGACGACAACGACAATGATGATAGACGCCACGGCGAAGAACCGCACGAATGCGCGACCCGACGAGTGCGGAGGGGGAGAAGCACAGATGAACTCGGCCTAGCGGTTGGAACATGTCGATCAGGTGCTGTGCATGCAATGGTGTTTTGAGTGCGAGAGACGAGAGACGAGAGACGAGAGAGGAGAAAACACAGAGGGTCCTCGCCACAACATGATGATGGATGGAATCCATTGCCTGGA
Source organism: Thielaviopsis populi (assembly GCA_017591655.1). Taxonomy (NCBI): domain Eukaryota; kingdom Fungi; phylum Ascomycota; class Sordariomycetes; order Microascales; family Ceratocystidaceae; genus Thielaviopsis; species Thielaviopsis populi. The sequence continues at coordinate 7,143 of JADILG010000354.1, forward strand.
ACAGGCCGCTTCTCGGCCTTTCTTTCTCTTCTCGGTTTTTTTTTTCACATCTCCTCCTCCTCCTCCCCGCCATCACCATCCCCCTCATCCTCTTCCAGGTAAGAGACCCTGAACTAAACCACCCCCCCCCCACCAAACCCACCCATAGTTCGTTGCCACTTGGTGTCGTGCTTAACCATGGTCGTCCTCAACCTTGCAAATAGAAGAAAATAAGAAACAAAAAACAAAAAACACACAAAATTACACCACTTATCACTAATCGCCGATCAGGCGCGTCTTTCTGCGTGTTACGGACGTTTGGGTCCTGGTAAATGACGTTTAGCCCCGATGCTCTAGTGTGGCTGGCCATGGAACGACGAAAACCTCAGCTGCTAGATCGTCTCGGTCTATTCGCAGTTGGAGAGAGCGAGAGCGAGAGCGAGAGCGACAGCGAGAGCCACAGCAAGAGATAAAAGAGAACAAAGAAGAACAGCGGCTAGGAAGCGAGGACTCGCGAACAGAGACTGCATCTTTTGTTTATCCATCTCCATCGTCCCCCTCCTCCTAGTCTCCTAGTCCTGACTTATGTAAGGGCAATGACAAGCGAGAAAATCCAGGCTGGCCTGGATGCGAGAAGACTCGACAATCAGTTCCCGGAGCGGCTTAGACCATCCGCAGGAGAAGGAGGAGGAATGAGAAGCCCTCGTCCGTATTTCTATATGCACAGATGATCTTGGCGGTTCCTCTATCAAGACATGTATAAATAAGTACCAAAAGACGAAGAACAGAAAGAGAGACGGAAAAAAACGGCGAGCGAGAGAGAGAGACCCCTTTTTTTTTTTTTTTTTTTTTTTTTTTGACGTGTCACAAAGAAGGTGTTAGTCGCTCCTAAAATTAGCACGGCGACGTCATGAAACGGCGGCTTCTTTGTTGTCCCTTTGTCTCGCTATGAAATTGTTTCTTCTTTTTTCTTTTTTCTTTTTGTTTTTCTTCTAGGTTCTGGAAGGCTTAAGCCGGAGCGCCTCACATGATGAAGCTAACAAAGACAAGAACAGGCAGGCTACAGGACCAAGAATCCCCAGAGTGTTGCCTGAGTACAAAGAAGACAATGGAATCTGGTGAGCATGGGTCACCGAGACAAAGACGCGAGACCACGGAGAACATGAAAGAAGGGTTGGAAGCTTCTTGCATCGGGCATGGCTCAACCTCTTCGGTGTGTTGGTGTATATTAACGAGGCCTTGCGCCTTGGAGCCCACCGGCGGCATTCTACTTCTTGCGGTCTATCCTGTCTGTACTGCGCTCATTTACAGTATTGCTACTCACCGTTTTCCTCCAAACTGACCTGTCAATTTATCGCTTGTCGAACCCGAGTTTGAATTGCCCAGCGGCTTCAATGGCTTCTGCCAATCGATCCAACTCAGCTCCTATTGAGAGCCCATCAGACCTTACAAACCCGACACATGGTATTGCTGAACCTCGTGGAGGATATCAGGTTGCTGATGCTATTGCCGAGCAGTATGCGTCTCGTCCCTTGCAAGGCCCGGGAAAAACCAACAGCCGGTCCTGTTTCGCCGTCCCGGATTATAGCGACGGAGATAGTTCTGAAAGCGAAGCCGAACGAACTGAGTATTTGCCATGGCAGCGCCCCGGGACTCGCCACCTCCCCGATTACCGCATCAGGCCACAGCCAGCCCTTAAAATGGTGACAGACCTTCCTCCGCCCAACCCAGCGCCAGCGGGAGCGGCCGTCCCTTCACCAGACACACCCCCTCATTTGCGCCCGCCAAAGCTGCCCTACAACCCCTATAAACGGGATCCCACTGCGATCAGCCCTTCAAGCCCGTCCCCGCGCGACCAGTTCTCGTCTGATCCGTGGCTGACCGAGAATCTCCCTCCGCGGCTGTATGACACGCCCATTGACTGGAACTCGGTACGGCAAGCCTCCATGCAACGATCGCGAACCAACCCCTTTGCCGAGCCGCGCCGCCGCAGGGTCACCCGCGAGATGCTGCAGCTGCACATCCCGCCCGAGACTTGGTACGGCGCCGGCCACGCCTGTATGCTGTCCACCACCTTGACCCCGGACAGCAACAGGCCGACGACCGCGTGGTCGCCCAGCATGCTGGTTTCTTCCATGGGCGCGGCGCTGCATGCTCTCGGGAGCCCCGTGCGGAATGCCTGGAGTCCGGTATACACCCGCGAAGAACTGTTGCGCCAGCAGCAGGAACAGGCGCCGCCCACGTTTCTGGGCAACGTGCGAAAGATGGTATTGTCGTTTTGGGGAGCTTCGGAATCTATGCCCCCGCCTCCGCCTCCGCCTCCTCGCCCGCAGCAGCGCCGCAGGCAGAATAGAAGGCCACCTGCACACGCAAACCGCCCTAACCGCCGTCAAACCCGGAAAAGAGCCTCTCAGGCTCAACGAGCCCAGGCGCATCATGCACAGAGCACAACCATCCATCAACCTCATCACAGAAACCCCGCGTATGTCCATATCCACAATCTTGACTCCTCAAGAACCATCACAGACATGCAAAATGCCACCCCCCTCCCCCCGCAGCATCTCGTCAACCCAGTCCCACACCCCACCACTGCATACATTTCCGTCCGTCGCGCAAGCGACTCCGACATTCTACTCTACGGTTCACGCTTTAACCCCTCGTACAAGCGCTGCTCCCGCGCCCACTCTCGTGCCGCGCACACCACCGCCCACTGGACAGACCCCGTCCCGGCAGCGCCCGACTTTAGCCGACCGGCCATTCTACGCGCCGTCAAGCGCGCAGTCGTGTTCATGCGCGCAGACCGGCGGGACGAGGCGCGCGAGGCCATGGCCACGATTCGCCAGTGGCTTGGCCAGCGCCAGGTGCAGGACTTCCTGGCGGTGGTGGGCATTTGGGCTACGGCGGTGGCAGTGCTGAAGTGGCTTGACGTCTCTCCGTCGGCGCTGGCGAGGAGGACAACGTCGACAATGGCCGAGGCGTCGTTCAGAGGGCTGGGCTTTAGTTATGTCAAAGCCCCAGAAGTTCGCATGTGGTCGGTTGGTGAAAGATGAATGAGAAAGCATGCTGCTGGGAGGGTTAGTGAGCGTGAAGCCAGTTAGGGCAACAAGACATGTTGTCTGCGGCATGCAAGAGGGACCCCGGATCTAGTCATGGCCAGGAGTAGGAATAAAACAGTTGTCATAAAACACAGTCACTAGCATCAAGGGTTCAGATTAAAGTACGTGTCGGCATAAGCTTGCATCATGTGTTGCAGATATGACTCGGAAAAACGGTACAAGTTGGAGTATTTAACTCTGTCAAAAATATGAGGAGACGGTGAAAGGGTAAGAAAAGCTGGCGTTGGCCCCAAGAACGACAGGAGAAGGTAAGGCGGCGGGGAAGAAGGGGGAGAAGAGGGAATCAAAGAGGAGGACGTTCATTGACAGAGTAGAAAGGTCCAGGAGCAGTTGTAATACAAGTAACAGAAGAGTTGGAAGGGGAACAAGGAATTGCAGTTGGGGATTCCCACGTGTCTTGAGGCCAAGAGGAGAAGCACAAATCATTGCAACTTTTGGGGTTGGTTGTTTAGATGCCCAGGGTGAACTCAACACCGACGTCAATCTCACGAGCTAAAAGGGTCACAAGAGTTAGCAAACAAAACTTGACGAGCAAAACACCGTGTTGCCACCAAAGGCACCGGCAGTTAGGCTGTGTACGTACCCATCTTGACAACCTTGGAGAGCTGCACGGCCTTCTCGGCAGCGTTCTGGAGATCGTCAATGGAGAAGATCTTGAGGCCAGAGTCGTTGATCAGCTTGCGGGCAGCCTCCATGTTGGTACCGTTCAGACGGGCAATGATGGGGATCTTCAGGTCCAGGTCCTGGACGGTCTGGATCAGGCCGTTGGCAATAGCGTCGCAGCGGACGATACCACCGAAGATGTTGACGAAGATGGCGGTGACCTTGGGGTCGCTGGTGATCAGCTCGAAAGCCTCCTTGATGGCGGCGGGGGTGGCACCACCTCCAACATCCAGGAAGTTGGCGGGCGAGCCGCCGTTCAGCTTGATGATGTCCATGGTAGCCATGGCCAGACCGGCACCGTTGACCAGGCAGCCAATGTCACCGTCGAGCTTGATGAAGTTCAGGCCGGAGGCGGCGGCGCGGACCTCATCGGGGTCCTCCTGGGTGGTGTCGCGCCACTCAAAGACCTCCTTCTGGCGGAAGTCGGCGTTGTCATCGAAGCCGAACTTGGCATCCATGCACATGACCTCGTGGTCAGAGGTCTCGGACAGAGGGTTGATCTCGATCTGGGTGGAGTCCTTCTCCAGGAAGATCTTGTACAGCTTCTGGATGGTGTCCTTGGCCTGCTCAATGCACTGGGTGGAGAAGCCTAGCTTGGTGGCAATCTCACGGGCAATCTCATCGGTGACACCGACGTTGATGTCAATGAAGTTGGTGTTGATGGCCTCGGGGGTCTCCTTGGCGACGGTCTCAATGTCCATACCACCCTGCGACGAGGAGACAATGACGGGCTTCTGGGTAGCACGGTCCATGAGGATGGCCAGGTAGAACTCACGGCGAGCAAACTTGCGCTCGCAGATGTAGACGGCGTTGCACAGACGGCCCTGGGCGCCGGTCTGCTTGGTCACCAGCTTGTGGCCAATCATCTGGCCGGCGAACATCTCGGCCTCGGTGGGCGAGTAGATGATGCGGACACCGCCCTTCAGGCCGTTGTCGAAGGTACCCTTACCACGGCCACCGGCCAGGACCTGGGCCTTGATGACCAGGTCACCGGAGCCAATGTCCTGGGCAACAGCCTTGGCCTCAGCGGCAGTCTTGGCGACGGAGCCCTTGGGGACCGAGATGCCATACTAATTCCGAGGACAGGGGAGACTGGTTAGTTATGAGATGCTCCAGGGAGGGAGGAGGGGTGTTGGTGTTCCGAGAAGGCAAGAGTGCAAATTTTGGCGGACTGCTCAGGCTGCGGGTTGCGGGTTGCGGATTGATGCTGAGGCAGCCGATATGTGGGGTTTAAGAGGCAATTGGAGGTCTGGGAGCTCCAGTGGCCGTGGAGGTGCAGCATACCTGGCGGAGGAGGTCGGCAGAGAGGTACTCGTGGATAGACAGAGCACGGCGCTGCTGAGAAGCACCGGGGAGTCTGATGGCCGAGCGAGCGGCGAACTGTAAAGAGCCGGCAGTGGCAGTGCAGTGGCAGTGGCCAGATGGTTAGCAAGAGTGCTCCGAGCAACGATTGGATAAAGCCGAGGCTTGCATGGCAGCGGCGAGGCCTAGCTACGGCCACGGTCTCGTGACCCGGCGGCAAGGCGGATATTCTTGCTTGTGGTTCCGAGATGAATTCTGGCAGTTGCTGAGTTTTCGTACCTGCGAAGTTCTGAGAGCGGATGCGACACGGCTGGAGAACATTTTGGGCCGGAAAAAAAAAAAGAACTGCAACCAACAAATAAAAGAAAAGAAATGGAAGAGAAAAAGAAATCACAATGTGCGTGCAAATGCGATTTGCGCGAGGCCAAAAAAAAAAAAAAGAGAGAGAAGGGGAAAAAAAAGAAGAGAGAAAAAAAGGCGATGAAATTCGGGAGGAAGAAAGAAGTGGATAGGATGTACGGAAGGGAAGAACGAACCGACCAGGAAGGAGCAGTCAGTGGTGAGTGAATGTTCAAAGCAATTACCTGCTGTTCTTAACTGGCACCGCCTTTGCAGTTGACGTCTAGCCGGCCTTTGTTGACTGTATCGCCGCTATCTGCCTGTAACCGACAAGGAAACCACGAAATATATCGAGCAACTGCACGCTTGAGAGAGGCTCGTCTTCTTGCCCTCCTTCCATCCTTCGGTTCTATGGCTTTTTGCTCTTGCTTCACTGTCTTTGCCCGGCTTTTTTGTGCTACCGTGCCGTCGATGCTACGCTCTACTCTGCTCTGCTCTGCTTTCTTCCTCGCTTCTGGTTCGGCCGCTTCCTCTCTCCCGTGGGCTTCTGCTGTGATTTGTCCGCCAGGCCAGGCCACGGCACGGCCAACCCTCTCTTTCACAGGCGGGTTTTTCCGACCCTGGACAGCCTGTGTATGTGTATCCATGTCAAGGCCTGCGCTTGAGCCGCAATCTCAGCCGCTGACTAAGCTACCCCACCTGCTCAACTTTTCGCTGCCTGCCTGTCAGCCCCTTCCCCATCCAGCAAGCAAGCTCCATAATAGCCCCTCAGCCCAAACCACAGCAACAGCACCAATCTGGTAGTTAGTAAACATGCCTCAGCCTCAGCCTTAGCCTTAGCCTTGGCCACAAGTCTTGAGCCTCTCGCTCTCCGCCTTGTCTTGACTTGGCTTGAAATTCCACAGTGTACACACGCCCATGTTTTGCCTGCTATTGTACTTATCCAGCTGCGCCATTCAAGCTTGGATCCTTTGCCAGCATCGTGCTCTGTTTTCTTTATCCCTCCGTGCCCTGTTTGTTCTGCCGTGTGATCTTTTATTTTTTTTCCAGTCCTTAATATTTCCTTCATTGATACCTTGGTACGTCTTTTTTTTGGTCTGCCCTTCACCGCCCGCCCTGTCTTTTGGCTTGTCTTGTTCATCCAGCGTTGGCCCCTGGTGTCGGCGCCAGTGCAGCCACCCACCCTCTCATCTGGCACAGCGCAAGCGACGGCCTGTAGCGCATCATTCCATTCCAACATCTTAATCTAACCTCTTCTACTACCGCTCTAGTTTTATTCCTGCTGCACATACGAATTTGACATCATCGTTTAACCCGCTCCCCGCCCGTCGACTCGCATTCATATCATGGCCTCTTTTCTTACCACAGTGTCAGTGCCCTGCAATTGCGCTTCTCTCGACCCTTCGACCCTTCGACCCTGGCCACAAGTGTACACTCATTGCGAACGTGAATGAACTTGCCTTGTCTGGTCCAGCAGGCGCTGGAACAAGCCGCCAAGTTCTTTTCTTGGTGGGTAGATAAAGACACCCCTTACTAACACCAGCGCGTAGTAACCAACGTACACGCCAACAATTCCGGCCTCGTGCTGGCAAGGGCGGTGGTACTAGCCACCAGCTGCGTCAGTATGCCGAAGCAACCTTGGGCGGCGGTAGCCTTCGCAAGATTGTGAAACTTCCCGAGGGCGAGGACGAAAACGAATGGCTAGCAGTCAACAGTGAGTGTACATGACGCCGCTGCCGTCTCGACACGAAACTGACCCTTCAATAGTGGTCGACTTTTACAACCAAATCAATCTCTTGTATGGCGCCATCACCGAGTTCTGCTCGCCTCAGTCGTGCCCCGAGATGAAGGCTACCGACGAATTCGAGTATCTCTGGCAAGACAGCGAAAACTACAAGCGGCCTACCAAGATGTCCGCCCCTGCATACATTGAGCAAATGATGGGGTGGGTTCAGAGCAACATTGACAATGAGCAAATCCTGCCCAGCCGCATTGGTACGTCGCTCTTCACCCGCAATGAACGTCGTGTACATTTACAGCTAACCCGCTTTCACATGCAGGCGTCCCTTTTCCCAAGTCGTTTCCCTCTCTTGTGCGCCAGATATTCAAGCGCATGTACCGTGTCTATGCACACATCTACTGCCACCATTACCCTGTAATCCGGGAGCTGGGCCTGGAGCCACATCTCAACACGAGTTTCAAGCAGTACGTGCTCTTCATCGACGAGCACCGTCTTGCTAGTGACCGCGATTACTGGGGCCCGTTGGGTGATTTGGTGGAGAGCATGCTGCGCAGCGACTGAAGCACCGGCTTGACAAAGACACTGGGACGATCATCACGTTGTGGTCATGAAGTAACGAGATGGACATGAATTCGGTAATTGGGTGGGGATGCACAGGACAGGCGTTCAACGGGTTTATTTCGTATGGGCCATTGAATCTTTTTGTTTTGTTTTGTTTTGCTCTTTTTTGTTGTTTTTTTGGGTTTTTCTGTTTTCGTTTTTTGTTTGACGGTGGATTTGGATCCAATATCCAGCTACATGTCACGAATGGTGCGGTGGCTAGAGGTGTGCATAAACAGAATTATCATGAAGGGCTTTGCTTTCCAGTGGAATAGAGCATTTGACTAACGTATATGACGTTGTGTTGTTTCTCCCCCCCCCAATAATTCCACCAGTCATAATAATGGGGAATCTCCTCCCTCGACTTGCGCTGAATTATGTCAGCCACAGCCTTGCACTGGCAATTTGCGTGTGGATGCCTTACCAGCAAGGTATCCACTCAAAATTCCGAAGACTTCCTAAAGTGATTCCGGCCTTCAAGGATCTCTTTACCACCCGCTCTCACGACGACGACGACGACGACGACGACGAAGACCGCCAACACGCTTCATTCTTCTTCCTCTTCCCCTTCTTCTCTCCTCTCCTTTATTTTCTTCCAGTTCTTTGTCAAGATGCTGTCGAGACAGGCCCTCCGTGCCGCCCGCGTGGCCGCCCCCGCCCGGACTCAGGTTCGCACCTACGCCGCTGCCGCTGTGGCCGATTCCAAGCCCCCCGTTGCCGTGTTCGGCCTTGATGGCACTTACGCCTCTGCTCTGGTACGACTTTTTTTTTCTTCCTACATGGTGATTTTGCAGGCGTGAATGAGCGCGGCTTTCTGCGTGCCAACTAGGGTCCAATGGTTGATTTTTGAGCTGTGTGGATGGGGCCAATTGGGGTGCAAAAAGTTTCGGCGCGATACCAGCTTCGATGTCGCTTGATGCTGCTGCAGACCCTTCAATTCGACAATCGGGGCTCAATTGCGCGATCGTCCGATATCTTTCTACGACCAGCAGGATTTCAAACTCGAAAGATCTTCTCGGCCACACGAAAAAAAAAGAAAGCAACAAAAGGGAAATGGTACACCAAGCTCTCACGCCCGTTCCATGCGGCCTAAACCAACACATTAAACGAGCTTCCGACCGTCCGAAGCAGCCAACCGAATTGCCGACTATTTACCCGTCTTGCGACCTCGTCAAGCCGAAACCGAACCCGAAGCCGAAACCGACCCGATTGACCCCTCCCGGGCTCTTTTGACCTTTGCACACACCACCAATAGGCCGGGATAGGATGCTTTGGGCGGATGTTCAGGACCATGTACCCATACCATATTCCACAAAACCCGACCTTGCAAGAATCGCTGGCCTTTGGCCAGACCATGGCATCACAGCCTATCAAGGAACCAGCGACCCCAAACGCTAACTTATCGTCATTAACTCAATGTTTAGTACACCGCCGCCGTCAAGACCTCGTCTCTCGATGCCACCTCCAAGGCCATTGCCTCTCTGGACTCTCTGTTCGCCAAGGACAGCAAGCTGGGCACCATCCTGTCTGCGCCTACCTTGAGCGACTCCGACAAGTCCTCCATCATCACCGAGCTTCTCAAGGCTGCCGGCACCTCGGACGTCACCACCAAGAACTTCCTGGATGCCCTGGCCGAGAACAACCGCCTGAACCTCCTCGAGGGTGCCGTCTCCAAGTTCGCTATCCTGATGGCTGCTGCTCGCGGTGAGGTTGAGATGACTGTCACCTCTGCCCAGGCCCTGGACAACAAGCTGCTGAACCGCCTGGAGTCTGCTGTCTCCAAGTCGGCGTACGTCGGCAAGGGCAAGACCCTGAAGGTCAAGAACGAGGTACGTGTCAAAGGCCGACAACACCGGCAGCATCCATCGCACTGGGCTGCTTGCTACAAGAGCAGCTATTCTCGCTGTGCATTCCCACGAAAAAAAAACGCTAACAACATACTTGACAGGTTAACCCCGATATCCTGGGTGGTCTGATTGTCGAGATCGGCGACAAGACCATTGATCTGAGTGTGTCGGCCAAGGTGGCCAAGATGAACAAGCTCCTGACCGAGTCTCTGTAATTTTAGCATCAAAGCAAGCAAAACTTGTTGTATTTACCTAGTTGCGTTAACTTAGCTCTACTACCACCACCACCATCACCACCACCACCACCACCGCACTACTGCATCCCGACCACTCGCCACACAGTTAGATGATGTTGGCTATGCAATAACATATTTCAAGTTTCTTTGTCGTTCCGTTCCGTACATGAAAGAAAGGGGAGGCCTCGATGCACGTGTTCTTGTTCTTGGGTGGGGGGAGGGGCGTTTTCGTCAAAAGGTATTTATACAGAAACAGAGCTAGGCCTAGACAATTTCGAATCTTTGCATAGAAGATTTGCTACAAAATACAACTCTAGATGGGGGTCAAGAAAAAGAAAACAAGCGCGCAACCAGCGGAAAAAGAAACGAAAAAAAAAAAAGTTTCCAACAACAGCCAATGTGACTAAAGCCCATTGACGTGTGCACTACAAACACTTGCTAGCCAGCCTAAACGTCTTCGGGGCCCACCTCGAACGTGCTGCCCTTCGCCGTGGTGTTGATGCCGAGGCCGTTGAACTGCCGGCCGAGGGGGGTTTTGCTGGCAATAGTGAAGTTTCCGTTGGTAGATATGCCGGTGCCGTTGAAGACCGGGTCCTCATCACCGACAACCACTTCGCCTCCCTTGGGCGCTACGCCGTTGCCATTGGAGGTGCCATTAGCCCGTGAGCCATTTCCGTTGACGGCATCGCTATCGGTGACAGCGCCATTGCGATCGGCATCCTGCTGGTCATCAGAAGGAGGCTCGCGGGGGACAGCGTTCTTGATGGTCTTGGACTCGTTTCCGCAGTCGCGCGGGCTGTCCATATCGCCGGCGTGTGACGAGACCTTGTTGCCAAAGTCGCTCCGGGCACCAATGGAGCGCGATGACGACGAGCGGCGGAGGTGGGTGCGAATCTTGGGGACGTGCCGTTCTACCGTGTCGTCAAAGTAGTGCGACATGGCGTGGCCGGTGGTTTTGGGAGTCATGGGCAATGCGGCACTGAGGCTGTGGAGGGTGTGACTAAGTGTTAGCAGCGTTTCGCTTTCCTGTAGGGTAGGCCTCTTGGATCTTACCAGCTGTCATGGATCATGCGAGCAACGAGGCCCGTCCACCCGGTCTGGTGGCAGGCTCCCAGGCCACGGCCTGTATCGCCGTCAAAGAACTCATAGAACCAAACGTGGTCTCTCCAGTGCTCATCAAAGTCGAGGATATTATTGCCGCCATTAGTACTCCGGCGGCCATCCTCATCACGGACAAAGATGCTGAGCAGTCTGCGACGCAGTTCCTCGGCAACCTGGCCCAAGTGCATGCTTTCAACAGACTTGTTCTTGGGTCCTCTCTCAGTACTAACACAGTCGACACGGAAGTCGGAGCCGTAGAAGAGATGGAAGCGCTGCAGCGACTCAATCAGTAGGAAGTTGACGCAGAGCCAGATGGGGCCACGCCAGTTACTGTTGCCACCAAACAGACCGGAGTCGGAATCGCCGGGAACATACGACACGCCAAATGTCTGGCCTTTGACATCCATAGTCACGGGGTTGGCCTGGTGGAACTTGCTGAGCGAGCGGATGCCGTGGTCCGAAAAGAACTCGTCTTCATCTAGCATGCGCTTAAGGATTTTGGTCAGGCGGTCCTTGCTAACAATGGACAGCAGAATGCGGTTCTGGTTACCACGCTTGGCTATGCTAGCCATGTTGCGCTCGGCCAGATCGCAGCGGTACTTTGTAAACCACTCAATGCGTTTCTTGAACGCGGGCAGCTTTTCAATCAGCTCAGGCTCGAGGGTCAGAGTGGCATAGAGCGGAATCAGGCCGACAAGAGACCGCACAGGCAGCTGCTGGACCCACGGCGCGCCCCAAGAGATAGCGTCGTAGTAGAAGCCATCCGCGTCGTTCCACAGCGATGTCTCCTCGACTTGGCCGGCGCGGAACGTCATGGCGTCACTAATCATGATGAAATGCTCAAAAAACTTGTTCGCAATGTCTTCGTAGATGGTGCGGTGCTTGGCCAGCTCCAGGGCAATGTTTAGCATGGACAGACAGTAAAAGGCCATCCAGCCCGTACTGTCGGCCTGTTCCAGTACGCCGCCTGTAGGCAAGGGCTCGGACCGGTTGAACAGGCCAATATTGTCGAGGCCAAGGAACCCACCCTCAAAGACATTTTTGCCATCAACATCCTTGCGGTTAACCCACCAGGTGAAGTTGATCAGAAGCTTTTGGAAAACCCGCTCGAGGAAGTCAATATCCTGGCGGTCATACATCTTGCGTTCAATCTTGAAGACTCGGAAAGTAGCCCAGGCGTGGACGGGGGGGTTGACATCGCCAAAGTTCCACTCGTAGGCGGGTATCTGGCCGTTGGGGTGACAGTACCATTCGCGAGTGAAGAGGTCAAGCTGCTTCTTGGCAAACTCGGGGTCAATCATGGCCAGGACAATGCAGTGGAAAGCACTGTCCCAGGCGGCAAAGAAGGGATACTCCCAAGAATCAGGCATGGACAAGATATCGTCGCAGTGCATGTGACGCCAGTGCTGATTGCGGATGTTCTTTCGACTTTCGGGCGGTGGCGGGTTGGCGGCATCACCATTGGCCCATTCCTTCCAGACAAAGTGATAATGTTGCTTGGTCCACATCATGCCGGAAAATGCCTTGCGTTGGATGTTTCGCATATCATCGGGCATGCTTGTGGGAGTCAGGGAGTCATAGAACTCATCGGCCTCGTATTTTCGCATCTCGAAGAGCTCATCGATATCCTCTTCTTCGTTTTCTCCAACGGCCTGGTTCTTGCTCATGCGGAAACGGACAACTAGAATCAGCCACAAGTTAGTATATGTGGTCAGGTAGTTTACCTAAGACGTTGAATAAAAGCGCAGCTTACCAGCACACTGGCCGGGCCGCACACCGCCTTTCTCGGTGAACTGGTACCAGGCGGCAAACTTGGTGCCCTCTTGCGCGGGGTTGACAGCGCCCTTCTGGCCGTCAACAACATGGCGATGGAAAGCATCCTTAACATAGGGTTGTTTGTTCTTGGACTTGTACAAGAGTTCGACATTGGTTTCGTTTTCGGTGAACAGCAGCTCGGGGTAAATATCAGGGTCCTCGTCATCGGCGACGGATTCAGAAACGTCGGGGCCGTCGACACCGGGTGAGGGCGAGAACACGACATAGCGCCGGCCAATGTTGTGACAGGTGGTCTCGATAGCAAGAGGGGCGACAGCTCTGGTGTTGGGCTTGTCATTATTGCTCTCCTCGGCGATGCCCCACGACCAAGTGTTGCGGAACCACACATGCGGCAGAATGTGGAGTTCGGCGGGCTCAGGCCCGCGATTCCAGGCGGTCACTCGGAAGCACATCTCTTCGGGGTCGGTGGTGTCTTTGGCAACCTCGATTTCGATGTCCCAGTAGCGGTTGTCGTTGAAGATGCCGGTATCGAGGAGCTGGTACTCGGGGTCTTGTTTGCCGCGGCGGGCATTTTCGGAGATGAGGTCTTCATAGGGGAAAGCTTCCTGGGGGTATTTGTACAGGAACTTCATGTACGAATGGGTCTATGGCGGACTCGTCAGTGGGTTGGCCTTTGTCGGTGGCAATGGGGGGGGGGCACGCAGTATGCTCGTCAACTCACCGGGGTGTTGTCGACATGGAAATGCGCCTCTTTGATGCTCTCGCCATGGTTTCCCTGGGGATTGGACAGGCCAAAGAGTCGTTCCTTGAGAAACTTGCTGCAGGGTGTTTTAATTGTTAGCTGCGTGTATGTAGGCCGATGATGGCGATGCCCTGGTGGATGGGATCATGGGGGGGGGGGGGGTCGTACTCTTTACCGTTCCAGAAAGCGAAAGCAATGTTTTGTCTTCCGTGAGTATCGCAGACACCGGCAATGCCGTCTTCGCCCCATCGGTATGTTCTCGAGCGCGCATGGTCGTGCGTGAAGTCTGTGGCAGCAAGCAGGTTAGCTGAGGGGGGAGGGGGTGACGTTGTTGTGGTCGAGGGTCAAGGGTTAAGGGTCAAGAGGCAAGAGTCGAGAAGCGTGTGTGTTAGACGATTGCCAGGGTTATAGACCCTAGCATCCGTGTAGCTTGATATGGCATCATGAAATGGCGGGGAAGAACATACAGCTCCAAGCATCACCATCCTCACTGTAATCCTCGCGCACTGCGATTGAAAAGCGTTAGTCATCAGCCCGAGGCATTGTGTAAAGCAGAACCAGACGCACCGGTAGCCCATTGGCGCTCAGAGACATAGGGGCCCCAGCGCTTCCAGTACTTGATCTTTTCGCGGTCTTCACGCAGGCGAAGCTCTTCCTGTGAGACGCGGTTCCAAGAGTTGGTGATGACCATGGCGATGGAAGACGATGGAAGGCGATGGAAGGCGATGGAAGGCAATGTGTCCTTTTGTGTGCGGGAAAGATGAAGAAGAGAGAAAGAAAGAGAAGAAGAAAACGAAGACAAAAAGGACAGAAAAGAGGATCAGGAAATGGTGGCGACTTTGTGCAGTTGAATGCGTTGAATATAGGGAAGTTGGAAGACGAGAGCTTGATAAGAGGAAAAGAAGGGGCTGCAGAAGAATAAAAAAGGGAATCCCTAAAGGTTCACGGACGGGCCAGAAGATGAAGATGAAGAGGCCGAAAGAGAGAGAGAGAGAGAGGGAGAGAGAGAGAGATAGCAGACCACAACGGGAGAACCCACAGCCGAGATCTTATTCTGTGCCGTTGTCGCGGGGGGGGGGAAAGGTACAAGATCCAATGTACAGCAAGCTAGCTAGCTAGCTAGTTTGCTTGCCGGCTTAGCGTTTGATATCGAGGCCACAGACAAGCAAGCAGGCAAGCGATAAAATGACACAAGCACAGGACCAGATCGGCCCAGACCAGAGATTACAGCACTCGCTTCCACAGCACCGTACCGAGTGGCATTTCATTTTCTTGGGCGGGCAATATATGACAGAAATGTGTAGGAATATATCAACCGCACATGTACACATGTACACATGTACCCCGATAAGTAGCATGCATACATACACAACCATGTGTGAGGATGGACAGAGGTACAGCTTATTCGCCCACCCTCACACCCGACTTGGTGATGTTTTCCTATCGAGTAGAACCATTCATCACAGTCAGCATCAATGGGCGAGGCGGGAACGAGACACGCAGCGCTCAAAAGACGCAAAAGATGTAAAAGACGCCCCAATAGCCCATCACGGCCACAAACACCCACAGTCTCCCTCCCATGCACGTGAAGCCGGAGCAGCAGCCAGATACAGATGTACAGTTTGCTTGTAAACACACATTCATCTGAGACACTCCCAAACAATCACACACGCCAACAATAAAGCCCCTGTAAGAACCGCATCAAAGAGCACAAAGGCCTCTTTGTCATGATGCTGTGTCCAATCCGGCTGCCGCCGCACAAAGCACGCCTTCGTCGTGTCTTTGGCTCGCGAATGCAAGTGCAAATGTATGTGCATGCAGATGCAGATGCAGATGCAGATGCACTCTCCACTTGCAGCCCAACAACGCACGCGGCCCATTGAAGGTGTTGTGCTTGGGCAGTTTGGGGGGGGGGGGGGGGGGACCCCCCCTTTTTTCCCCCCCCCCTTCTCCCCCCCCTTCTCCCCCCCCCCCCCCTTTTCCCCCCCTTTTTTCCCCCCCCCAATTTC
>JADILG010000355.1:8709-22567 GCA_017591655.1 Thielaviopsis populi
TGGTTGTCCCCCCCCCAGCGTGGGGTGTGATTTTTGTATTTGTATTAAAAAGGGACAAAAAAAAAGGGGGGGGGGGGGGGAAGGGGGAAGAAGAAAAAAAAGGAAAGAAAACAAACAAACAAAAAGACCCTGACGAAAGAAACTCAAGGACTCGCCCATCCGCCGGCAACCTCCACCCACTCCGCCAAACACGAGCCCTCCTTGCCTTCGACGTCGACAATGTCAGTGTCGCAGCGGCAGCGGCAGCCAACGCCGTTCTCCTGCTCAGCATCCCAGTGCTCAAAGTAGTCGTCCTCCTCAATGCGCTTGCGCTCGTCGAGCGTCGTCTTCTCGAGCCACTTTTCGCGCGGGAGCTGGCGCGAGGGCGCGTTGCCGGGGCAGTGCTGGATAGTGGTGTGGCGGTAGCCAAAGTCGCGGAAGTAGTGCAAGTCCTTGACGCCGAGGAGGGCACCGGCGGCCAGAGAATGGATGGGAGCATCACCCCACTGCAAGACTTGGTTAGCATGCCGAAGAAAAAAACGGCGGCAGGGCTGTAGACGAAAAACAAGGGGACTTACCCTCTCCATCCAGAAACCGCCACTGCGGTCCATGGTCTGGAAAAACTCCTCGTACTCCTTGCTGCGGAACCAGCTCAGTCTCGCAATTTCAAAGTTGGACCAGAAATGGCACATATTGTACGACTCGCCCTCCATGTCGTCACTCTCAATGTTGGGCAGCGCATTGCCGTCGCCGTAGCCGCGCAGAATGTCCTGCGGCATGGCCGTGTTAGGCGACTGGGGAGCATTGTCGGAGTCTGACTTTTTATTGACAAACATCTCCCACAGGCCCTGGGACTTGATGTTGTTTTTGCGCTTGTAGGCTGAGGCATAGCGAAACAGGTTGGGGACAGTCTCCTTCAGTTCCTTGAGGGCAATGGTGAAGCCGTACGTCTTGTTTGACTCGATCATCTTGAGGAAGGGATCACTGGAGGGAGGGGCGTTAGTACAGCCTCCATGCACATGCTCGAGAGATAAGCGAGGGGTCGGCCGCGGGGAGGGCAGTCTAGTTGGGCAATATACTCACTAGGTAATGTCGCAAAAGTACTTGATTTCGGGCTCAAGGCGCCAGTACCACTCGTATTTGTGCAGCAGCTCGTGCTTGTAGAAAAAGCCCGAGTAGAAGCGGCACATGCTGTGGTAGCTTTCCATGCCTCCGTACATGACAGCAGCATCTCCCTGCTTGGCAATGCCTTCCTTGGCCACCTTGGGGTCGATCCAGTCGGGGAACCCCCACATGTCTGGGCTGACAGTGCCAAACTCAACCTTGGAGTTGGTGTACTGGCGAACGACATCCTTGAAGGTCTGGTTGAATTCGCCGTCGTTGAGGAAGGTGTAAGGGTAGTTGTACCAATGGTTGAAGTGGCGCTCAAAGGACTTCATGGACTGGATGACGCCCTCGAGTTCCTTGTTGCGGGCAAGAACGACGATGGTGGCATTGGCGCGGGGCTTGGACGTGTCGGGTTGCAGGCAGCCAGAGGCAAAGACCTTGTCGTACTTTTCACTGATTTTGCTGTCAGGGGGAAGAGGGGAGGAGTTAGCATGCGGAAGACACGGAGATCAGGCGGCTGGGACAGTTGGATAATGCGGGCAGACTGCAGAGGCCAGATAGCTGGCCAGATGGCAGGATTATCGGGGAAGACTGCCAGCCAGATAAGGCGGGCAGGCGGGCAGGCAGTACTCACCGGATTGACGGCGGCGTATCTGACAGCACATTGTTTCCTCCGTGGTTGTGAGGTCGCAACATCAGCAAGAGCAATATCACCACGACTAGCGGAAACACAATAACCACACCCAGCGGCACCGATATGCTGGAGTTTCCCCTTAGGCGCAACGGCCGTCTCAGAATAGCAAAGGGCGATGTTGTGGGCCGCGACCGAGCCGGCCGCTTCTCATCTGAGGTGGGGAGGTGCGACGGCTGTGTTTGCGGCACCATTCTGGACACTCTCCGGAAGAGATCCATGGTGGCCTAGGCGGGGGAGGGGGGAGACGGGGGATGGAGGACGGAGGGAACGGCGCAGGCGGAAGAAGGGGGGGGTGTTTGTTGTGATGGGTGCCGGCGAGGCTGGGGCAAGGCGGAAGCAGCGGCAGCAAGGCTGAGGGTGACTTGGTGACGTTGTTGGTGATGCTTGGCGTTGGATTCGTGATGGTCTCGAGAGGCTAGAGGACAAAAAAAAAAGTCCAGATCTAAAGAAATATAATGGAAAAAAAAGCCACAGGGACAAAGGGACCCGAAGCCAGCAAAACAGCAGGCTTAACCTTAATTAGGGTCTAGGAATAGGGGCAGTATACAAGGCCTCAGAAGCGCCAGCCGAAGAGGGAAAAGCAGCAGAAAACAGAGCTACAACGGGAGACGAATTTGCTCCTGCGCACTGTAGAAAGAACAGATAAAGGCTTTCTTTTCTTGTTACGCGCCTTGCGACAGGTCGTCGTGCTGCTGAGCTGAGACTGAGACCACCACAGCAAGACCAGAACAGCAAGGCAACGAACAAGCAACGAACAATTTTGACAGCAAGACAGGAACAGACAGAGCCCCACTTGTCCCCCTGTGTGTTGTGTGTGTATCTGTGTCGGGCTGCACTCCCTTCAGCCTTGTCATAGCTCCCACAAGGCTGTCACATTGTCTGCTGCCAACCTCCAAGTTATACCAGATTGCAGTCTTGCTAATCAATCTCTGTACTGCACCAGCCTGCCCAGAACCACTGCCGCCTGGGAAATCAGGAGCATACAACAAGGCCAACTCCCTTTACGTCTCCCGCCTTGCCGCCATGTCTCAGAAAGGCTACAAAAACCTCAGCTACACCGCTACCGTGCCGCCCTTCCTCGCCCGTATGCGGGGCCAGGCCCCCGGCTCCCTTTCTGCCGCCGACGACGGGCCCGACCCCATTCTCGCTGCCCGCCGCCGCCCGGCTGCTGCCAAGCGCTCCGCCAGCGAAGAAGCCGAAGATGCCCCGCTGGTGCTCGACGAGGACGGGAACGCCGTGTATGCCGACGTTACTGCCGACGGCACGGTTGTGGTGAAGGCGTCTCAGGGGGAGGCCGAGACACCGCAGTCTAACGCCACGACGGATGCGCTGCCTGACACGGGCGCTACGGCTAAAAGTCAGGAGACGGCTGTCATTGGATCGCATGGTAGGAAACGCAGAGCGGCCAAGGTGATTGGAGCGGACGATGACAACGACGACGATGACCAGGCCAAGGACAAGGCAGAGAGCAAGAGTAAGAGCAAGAGCACAGGAAAACAAAAGAAAAAGAAGGCCAAGAAAATCAAGCTTAGTTTTGACGAGGAATAGAGACCGGCGCGCGGGGACGGAAGGGAAGACCAATTTGCACGGCCACAGCGAAGCACTGCTGTGTCATATCGTGACTCGATTGATAGGCTGCCGAGTCTGTCCACCACACGGAATCCTCTGTATCTCACTCTAAAAACAACGTCATGCATTTCTCTCTATGAAGCAGTACGAACAGAAGCAGTCCCGGCGCTAACAAGGAAACACCAGGGCTCAAACATGGAAGCAAAGGTTTTGGTCAAAAAAAAAACAAGAGACAGTTGGCATTGTCAAGATAGTACAAAAAGGATAATCAAAAAAGGGGACATCAGCAGCATGTTGCCTTTTGTTTACAGATACTCGGGCTTGACAAAGTTGGCAAAGGTGGTGTCGCCAGGAGCCTCGGGGCTCTCGTGGTGGTGGTGGTCATGGGGGTCCTCCTCGGGACCGACGTAGTCCATCTTGTACACGGAGCCGCACTCGGGGCAGCGTTCAACGGGGCGCTCCTTGGTCATCTGTGCGGGGGAATTGGTTAGCATTGACCGGAGCTGTTTGGTTTTATTTTTGGGTTTCAAAAACCATAGGAAGGCGTCCTGGTGGTATAGCATAGACACAGTCTCCGATCGGGGGTTTCCCGGCGTTTTAGAGTTTTGCAATGTCGTCGATATCATCCGCTGCATATCAAACTTACCGTGAGCCAGAGCACAGGGTGCGAGCCGGCGGGCAGACCAGTGCAGCCGGCGTACTGCTCAGGGCCGGCAGAGCCAACCATGATGGGGTCCTGCAGAGTACCTATATTTACTTAGTCAGCAAACGAATCCGTGACACAGCACCTCTCCCTCTCCGTCTCTCTTACCTTTGCGGGTGGCATCCAGAGGGGTCATGTCGAACAGATCAACACCCTCCATCTTGGACAGAATCTCGAGACGCTCCAGACCAGTGGCCTGCTCCAGATCAGTGGGGATGGTGCCAGGCTGAGCACCAACACCGAACAGGTCATCGGCGGTGCGGATCTCTGTCAGATGAACGCAGTTAGTGGTGAGTTCAGTGTACATTGGGACCGGATTGTAAATAGCACTTACCAGACAGGCTCTTGGAAGTAGCGACGGGAGCCTTGGGAGCAGCAGCGGGAGTAGGCTTGGCCTCCTCACCTATAATTGAAGAACCCAGTCTAAAGATTAGCAATCGATCGTTTGCTTGTGTTTATCCCTTGTCGGTAGCTCCCGGAAGACAGCAAAGCAACTGGCACGCATTAAGCCGCCAGCTTTATCCACCGGCAGCCTGTGAGAGCTTTCGATTCTCGGCCTGTCCTCAATATGGACACTGGAACAGGAAAAAAATAGAACTTTATTGCTAACTGCATCCGAGGCAGGCATTCTTCCTTGTTCCTTATCTTCCGCCCAAAGCAACTAACGCGGGATAAACGCAGGTCAAAAATCGGGTTCATAGCGTACGCTGAATCATGGTGGTCGCAAAGCCACGGCGCACCACAGGAGTGGCAGCAGTAACAGCGGCGCGGCGGGCGACCTGGATGACGGATCTTTTCGCAAGCATCGTGAGAATTTCGAAGAGAGGAGGGGGGAGGGTGACGACAGCGGTGGAGGGTCCGGTTGATGGCGGGCAAAGAGCAAGAGGATAGTGATACGGTCCAGGCAATTGGATCAATGATCGACAAAAGAAACGTCCCTTGAGAGAAAAAGAGAACACAGAGAGAAGTCGGAAGTCGGGAGTCGGGAAGTGGTGTGACGCGGGCGAATTTCGTTCGCTTGAAGCTTTCTTTCCTTCAAGTCTCGACTGACCCGCTTCTTTGTATATCACGTGATCTGACGGTGGTCAATGTCTTGCGATCAACTGGCGCCAGGTGGCGGGTCTGTCAGTAATTTAGAGTGGAGCTGAATGGCGGACATAAGCATGTAACCCTGCTACTCTTGCTCATCACGATAATGTCAACAGCACTCGACGACGCTGACCGGTTTGATGCTGTGATGTCCAGAGATACTCTGCTTCGATATCACGAGAGTCATCACATGCACAGGTTTTGAAGTACAAGCAATAGGCCCAGATCAAGAAATCATGAGGTTTGACAAACAAAACTATTGTACACTTTATGTCCACATCAGTGACAGGTTCCGGCCACTATTGAAACCTACACACTCTAATCCAAGCCCCAAACCCGCCGCCTATAGCCAATCCCGCGCTCTATCCTATGGCCTCGTATCTAAAACAGCAGATCATCCTTTTCAGCCTTAGCCTGTGACGAGCCAGTGCGCTTCTTCTTTGGCTTCGTCTCCTTGGGAACACCAAAGAACAAACTGGGGTTCTGGCCCTCCTTGAGCATGTGGCTCAGGTAGCCTCTGTGGGCCGGGTCTCTGTAGTACTCGACATCCCAACGGTGCGTCGGGTCCGGTAGCCGTTTCAGCCAAGGCCGCGCCTTGGCATCAGCCAACGCCTGGGCTACGTGCTCCGGGCCAACCGGCAGCGGCGTCTCTGAACTGACTGACTTGCCCTTGAGCAAGTTGAGGATGCTGTCCTTGGTGTAGTAGCGCGTGATGATGCGGCCACCAACAGCCTCAATGGCTTCAATGGCCTCGCTTGATGCGCGGGAGACCATGATGTTGATGGGTGTGCGGAGCATCGACTTTCCTCGCGCCAGAAGCTTGATGCCATCCTTGACGCTACCGACAAGTCCCGACTCGATGATTTCCTTGACGGTAATTTGCTTGCTGGGGTCTAGACGGCCTGTGTCGATCCAGTGCTGGATGCTGTCGAGGTTGACAGTGCAGAGCTGGGCAGCACGGCTGGGACAATGTTAGTAGGTGGTTCTACGTGGATTAGGCTTGAAGCTGAATTTGGGCAGGTGAGCTGCACCTGGGCGTGCAGACTGCAATTTCAATGGGCTGTTTCCATCCCTTATAGCCAAATGACAATAGAGCTTTTCTCCTCAATCACAACATCTCTAACCAAGCACAGCTTGGCCTATTCGACTCCTTTCCCAGCGACTCACATGTTGTCAAAACCCCGAGTACCACGACTGACAACCAGCGGTGTTTGACCACCCTGAAACCATGGCTTGACCTTGCCATGCACCTTCTGGCCGTTCATACCACGACCCGACGTACGACCGTAGCCACTGGACGGACCACGACCAACACGCTTGATGTTGTGCTTCGCGCCGGGAGCATCGCGCAGCCGCGACAGGATCGAGGCCGGACGGGCATTGGTGTTGAGAGAAAGCGAGGCCAGCAGCGAAGTGAGCTGTAGCGGTGCAGCGGCAGCGGAGAAGGCCGGGGTCGAGGCGGGGCCGAGCACGGCTCGCGTGAGGGGGGAAAGCCGCGGCGGCATTATTCGTGTGCGTGCGTGGAGGAGGAGGAGGAGGGGCGGTGTGTGGCTGTGTCGCCGGCAGTTGCTGCTTCCTCGGCGTCTTTCGGGAGTTCAGGAAGCTTCACGTCCAGAGCGTCCAGAGCGAGCTGGCTGGCTAGGCGATGCGGCAGGCAAAAAGTGAGCGAAACAAGTGGGGCGTCTGGACATAGTGGTGCGGAGAATAGTTAGTCCGGGCGACCGTGCGACCCCAATCGAGATGTTTAGGGTTACGGAAAGCTGCCTGTCACGTGCCAAATGACGCACTTTCTGTTTCCCTTCATGTTTACATTTGCAACTGACAATCAACTGCCTGGAGTTCAAGGCCAGCACATCGCCCGTGGACTGCTTGCGCTCACGGCTTTGTTCCAACCGGTGACTTGGTGTCTTTGTTTCTCGTATTTCCTTGTGGCCTGTGGCTTGTTCTTCCCGTTCACTGTCGTTTCATCTGGCAGCGAGCGCTCTATTGCTTTCCGCGACCAGCTTGATTCATTTACTTGTCTGAGCCCCTCCAGTGCAACCAGAGTTTATCTCTTCCACCGCACCGACAGCCTTGTCTTCGAGGCTGTTCCATTCTACTTCCGATTCAATCCCGACGCCGCCGAAATGTCTCTCTTCGGCGATTCCCCGCCTTCGTCTCCGGGCCCCCGCCCCAATCGCTCGATATTTACTGACGCAGACCCCGTCTCTCGCACACGAGCGGCCTCTCTTTTCGCCAGCC
Source organism: Thielaviopsis populi (assembly GCA_017591655.1). Classification (NCBI taxonomy): domain Eukaryota; kingdom Fungi; phylum Ascomycota; class Sordariomycetes; order Microascales; family Ceratocystidaceae; genus Thielaviopsis; species Thielaviopsis populi. Next base: position 16,092 of record JADILG010000355.1, read on the forward strand.
TCGATGACGACAATATCATTTCCGACTCGGGAGCATCCTCTCCATCTCCATGGGCGCCCACAACAACCACTGATTCTCCTGTGCCTGCTGCCGGCATGTCTTCGTGGACACGGCCACGCACCAAGAGCCGGGCTGAGGTCATCCGCAGTCTGCTCCCATCAGCAGCATCCGATGGTGTATCACACGTTCCGGCAGCGTACGACGAACTCTGGCTGCAGGCGTTGCGCGCGGAAGCGCAGCGCAGCGGTGCTGGAGGCGGCGAGGAGGTTACAATGCTGAACGAGCAGGCAGTCGATCGGGTGCTGGATGACGCCATGATGAAGGGCGCAGAGAGAACAACTATCCGTGACCTGGTGATACCAGAAGGCGGGGATCCGCTCGTGAGCCGTGGCGAGTTTAATGTGTTGTTGGCCCTCATTGGCCTCATACAGGCGGGCGAGAGTCCGTCATTGGAGACGGTGGACCGGCGACGTGCTGGTAAGTGCTTCTCTCCGTTTTTTATTCTGGCGCCAAGCTTGTACAATCACAGGCGCACTCCAGCTACAGCTACAGCTACAGCTACAGCTACATCTAGCTAGCTGCACTGCACATCCAATGCCCCATTGAAACCTGCAGTGGAGCCTGTCCAGAACCACGAGATATTCCTTTCCCTCCCCCGCGTGTTGTTGTCAAACGGCTAAGCACACAGAAGGATTCGTCGTGCTGCAAGTTGCAGGCTGTGTATGCACGCTCTATCTGCATCTGTTTGCATTGTTTGGCACGTCATGTGGGGAGAAAATGAGAGAAAGAGGAGCCCTCTCGTCTGGCCTGGCCTGGCCGAGCATTAAGTAGCTGTAGGCCTGTATGCACCTGTATTGATTGTACTTGGCGGCTATAGCCCTGTGCCTCCCTGCCGGTACAGCTATACAACCACTACATGATCATCTCTGTTTAGTGGTCTTTTAGCGGCTACATTGCTGCAATTGCATATTTTCACAGCGGTCATAGCGCTGTATTGCCTTCTTGTCCCCTTCCCGTCCACCCACTGACTGGCCTGGCCCCCTCTCTGCTACCTTTTACCTTTTCCCTCTTCACATGCGCTAAAGACAAACTTAATCGAATGGCTGGGGCCCTTTTCCATGTTATCACCTCTTTCTCTCTCCCTTGTCTAATTCCGCCCGCGCTTTTCTCCCTGCAAATGGCCACTTGCTCATGGCTCTTTTTCTCTTATCATAGATCTTCCGGTCCCACGATTCCTCGATCCCATTCTCAAAGATACCTCGGAGTTACGGGCTAAGCCTCCCCAGAAGCCTCCCCAGAAGCCTCCCCAGAAGCCTCCCCAGAAGCCCAACACTAGCAATTCAACGACACCAGGCAAAGCACAACTTCCATCGACAGCAGCAGAGCCTCACTCTCAATCAGACGTCCAAGATCTTGGCTCTTCTCACTCTTCAAGCCCTAAAGCCTCTCCGCGCCACTTCACCATGACTACCGCTGCAATGGCGGCCCCTCTTCACCAGGAGTCTCACATAAAGTACTCTGACGCCGAGGACCCGTGGGCGTCGCCCGAGATGCACAGGGGACACGACCACAGCCAGTCGCATATCGCCGAGACACCTTCTGTGCCTAATGGCGGTGATGCCTCTCTTATCGAGGAAACTCCGGTGTCATCCAGCTCTGCAGTCGATAGTATGTCATCTACGAGTCGCATGGGCAGCCCCGACCCAAATCCGTCTGGCCGTCCTAACAACACCATTGATTCGGCATTAGTCTCTGGGGACTCGTCGAATTTGTTCTCAGTGCCAGATGCTGCCGTGTCGACTACCGCTATCGCCCCCTCTACCGCTTCGCCGTTCCCTGCATCCTCGACTTCCCCCCGATCGCCCACGAATGCGATTCGCCCGTCGACCTTGGCCAGTCCAACATCAACCTGGTCGTACTATGACAACGGCGGATTTGGTGAGCCTGTGAATCCCTTTGGCGGACCTTCAACAACATCAGCTGGGGCGCGCAACTCGGCTGCGAATCGCACCCACCAGAGCCTGCCATCCCCACTACGTTCCTCGGCTCGTCCTGCTGTGGAGGAGACTGTGCTTGTGACGCTGCTCCCGGAGAAGGAGGGGATTTTTCTGTTCCAGCATCACAACTACGAAGTAGTATCCTCGCGTCGTGGAAGCAAGGTCATTCGCCGCTACAGCGACTTTGTGTGGCTGCTTAACTGCCTACATAAGCGCTATCCTTTCCGTGCGTTGCCTATGTTGCCGCCGAAGCGTGTAGCTTGTGAGTTTTGCATTCCGGTGTAAGCGGCTGATGTGAGATTGTCTGGGCTTGCTAACATGTACTGTACAGTGAATGGAAATCACCTGTCCAATGACGGCGCGTTTATCGAAAAGAGAAGAAGGGGTCTGGCTCGGTTTTTGAACGCCATCGTGCGTCATCCCGTGCTGAGCTTGGATCAGTTGGTGATAATGTTCCTGACAGTGCCTACGGTAAGTAGCAGAAGGGTCATTTTGTGAAGGGAATTGGAGAATACACAAACACACAAGATGTACTAACGTGTACAGGAACTGTCGGTGTGGCGCAAGCAAGCCACAATCTCTGTCCAAGACGAGTTTACTGGCCGAGAGCTTCCAGCTGGCTTGGAAGATTCGCTCCCCAAAGCCCCTCTTGAAGAACTGTTTTCCCGTACGCGCCTTGGTGTCCGACGTTCTGCCGATCTCTACATTGGAGTTTGCAATATCATGGACCGGCTGGTTAAGCGAAGTGAAGGAGTTGCTGCCGACCATGCCCGCATTGCGCTTTCGCTGATTTCGCTAACAGAGACCAACGCCGATGTGTATGCCACCGATACCAGCGATGTCCCGCAGATGAATGACGGGCTACAGGCCATGAGCCGTCATTTGCGCGCGTCCCAAACTCTACTGGAGGACGAGAGCCGGGCATGGGAAGCGGGCGTTCTGGAAGACTTGAAGAAGCAGAGAGATGCCCTGGTCAGCATGCGCGACATGTTTGAGCGGCGAGAATTGCTTGACAAGGACAACATCCCTGCTCTGGAGAAGCGCATCAGCCTGAATACGAACAAGATTGATGTGCTGCGCCAAAAACCAGAGAGCATGGGCAAGCGCGAGGAGCTAGAAAAGCTGGCCGAAGCCATACACCAGGTGAGTTTTGCAGCAGGAAGTCTACTGGCAGACTTTCTGTGTCTGTGAACTAACTAATCCGCCTGTTTCTGCGTACTAACCCGTCCATCTTGCCAGGACAAACAAGCCATTGTCAACCAGCACAACCGCTCCGTGTTTGTGCGCGAGTGCATCCGCGACGAGCTGCGGTATTTCCAGGCGACACAGTACCAAGTCACGCGGTGGAACCAGGACTGGGCGCAGGAACGCGTCAAGTATGCCGAGATGCTGGCGGACAACTGGCGCAGTCTGATTGATGGCCTGGAGGGGATGCCACTGGGGGAGTGATGTAGAAGAGCATGAGCATGAGCATGAGCATGAGAATGAGCTGGGGCCGGTGCCGCAGTCCGGAGTCCAGAGTCCGGGGTCCGGAGCTAAAGTCTTGAAAATGCGGACGGAGGGCGGTCGGGCGGCTTGGCCAAATGTGAAGATGAGGGCTGGTGTGTTTAACTGTCATGTGGCCAGTCTTGTCGAGGCAGATTCTGGGCATGTCTTTTTGATTCTATTGGGTTCCATGTGTTTTTGTATACTGCTGTTTGTTCCTGCCCATTATAATTGTTTCTCTCCATTTCCACCTGTTTCTGCCTCGTTCCCTTACCTCAGCAAGCATTTCTCCGCCTTCGCGGCTTTTGTTGGCGGTCACATGACCAGACACGATACATACAGCGCCGATGTTGTTTGGCTTCCGGGTTTTCGTTCTTTGTTGGGTGGGAAAGTTGGGTGTTGGTTGATTTTATGATTTCCTTGTTTTTCTGTAACAAGTCACGAGACTACTCAGTCGCTATTATGTCATTAAGGACCGCCTCTTGGGGGGTGGGGTAATGGCCCGGACTATGTACCCGGCCCTACATGGCCCTACGTGGCCCTACGTGGCCTTTGCACTGTGTGTTGTACGGCTAGCCTCCGCTATCGAAAGGCCCATGTTATGCCATCCATCTCGTCGAGGTACCCCCCCTCCTCCATTGAGCACGGAATACAAGGAGTCACTGATTGAGCCGTGGCGCCGGGCTGCGCTGTGGCTATGGGCGCATGGCCAGGCCCAGGCGAGAAGATGAGACTGAAATCGGAGTACACATCATCGGGGTCGTCGGCGTAGCGGTCGGCAAAACTGGCCATGGGGAAAGCCGAGTCTTCGTCGTCAACGTCGTCAACGTCGTCGTCGTCGTCGTAGCATTTATTTTTGTTCTGCCTAGCATCTGCGTCTGGGCAAGGCGTTTTGAAAGGCGGGTCATGCTGTGTCGACTCTGCACTCGATTCAAGTGCTGCGCGTGGGAGGGAAACAACAGGAGGTGTTTCTGCGTGCGCGGAATCCTTCGTTGCAGACCCCCGGCTGGCTGCGGAAGACCCATGCTGAGCCGTGGGTGTTGTTCCATCTGCACCGCCGGGCGAGTTGGTCGACCAGCCGCTGCGTCTATCCAGGCCAATACGCATGCAGTTCAGGGCTACCAGGCGGCGGAACTGTACAGCCTGGGCCCGCCCGCGCGCGCGGCCAAGTCGGCGCTCGGGCGAGAGCATGCGCAGCAGCTTGCTGGTAGCCGTCAGGGCCAGCTCGCGGTTGAGGATGTGCGAGGCCGGTAGGGAAAAGGGTGGCGAGAGGCGCGACGTGGCGAACTGAAAGGCCAGGCGCCGCTTTTTCAGCGAGAGACCACGGGTGTGCGTGCCGTCAACGTCGGAGGCGGGGCGTCGGCGCTTGAGTGTTTTGGGGGCTGGGATGGGGTCTGGAGTGGATATTTGGAGGCGGTTGGGGAGAGATGCAGGGCGGCAAGAGAAGGAGAAGTTTTCGGCAGTTGGGGGGGCTTTTGCTGGGTGTGGTGGCGGTTGTATTGCTTGTTTGGCGGGGGGTTTTGATGATGATATCGGTGAGGACGATGATGCCGAGGGAACGGAGATGTGAGTCTTCTCTGAAACAAGCGAAGAGGGCTGGGCCGGGCTTGGCGTTGACAGCAAAGACCGTAACGCATTCGGGGCTGTGGGACTCATTTGCACAACGCCATCAGCACGACAGCTCCCGGACATTGAGTGCTGGGCAGCTCCATGGCCTACTTGGTGCTGACTCGGGATAGCAGGCAATGCCGGAGAAAGTGAAGAAGACGGCGCAGTAGAGTCGGTCCCCGCAGCAGCAACGGCCCTCTGAAGAAGCGGCCATGACCAGTTGCGGTGGGCACCGGAGAAGCGGCCGGGAGACGAGGCAAGAGCCGGCAAAGAAGAAACAGGGCGGTCGAGATGGCGTGCCGTATCCACCGAGGGCCGCTGTAGGGCCATGGGCTCAAACTCTGCATGCATGGTTAGGGTTTGGTGAGGCCAAAGGTGGAGGCATATAAGTGGACGAAGGGAAGCAATGATGCGATGAAAAACTCGCGATGCAGCAGAGGCAGAAGAAAGGAGGAGGGGAGAAAGAAAGAGGAAAAGAGGAGGAAGAGGGAGAGGGAGAGGAGAAAAGAAAAAGAAGCCACAGAGAGAGAGAGAGAGGGCATGACTCGCAGAAGCACATAAAGTGACTCGCTCCCAACTATGCGTTTTTTGGAGTCGGGCCAAGTACGAGATCGACGTGCGTTGTCTGCTGCTGCTGCTGCTGCTGCTGCTACTGCTTTAGTGTTGGGGTTCACTGTAAATCGGAGAAGCCAGAGGGAACGAAACAAGAAAAAGAAGGAATAAAAGGCTTGGCTTTTGGGCGTTGCTCGCCTAGCAGGAACAAGACAGAGACAGAGACATATAATGTGAGGCAAGTGTCACGAGACGACGAAGCCTTGGGAAAATGGGAGGGGAAGGAGCCGGCCAGAGTTGGAGAACGGAGTTGCTTGATCCTAGCTAGCAGTCAAGAAGGCAGATAGAGAGAGAGGGAGAGAGAAGAGAGAGGAGAGAGAGAGGACAAAGGCGGGAGGTCGAGGCCAGGGCAAGTAGAAGCTAAAGGCGGATTTAGCAAGGAACAAAGCGAAGGAACAAAAAAGGAAGAACAATGGAAACCTCAAAACGGAAGAGAAAGAAGAAGGGAAAGGGAGCAAGACAGGCAGAACAGAACAGAACATACACACAGGCACGCACGCACGCACGCACGCACATACACACAATCAGAATAAGGGCAATCAACTAAGAAGAACAAGAAAAAAAAAGCTCGTCAAAGAAGGCCTTGGCTTTTGTTGTTTTCTCCAATTTGAGGAGGTGAACGGGCCCTATTTGCTGTCTTTTCTTTTTCTCTTTTTGGCTTGCATTTCTAGCATGATTTTGAGTGTCTCTGGAATTCTGTCACCTTTTTTTTTCTTCTCTTGCATGGAGAAAAGAAACAATAAGAGACAAGAAATTATCTCAGACGCAGGACAG
>JADILG010000356.1:0-22559 GCA_017591655.1 Thielaviopsis populi
TTGTTTTTTGGGGTTTTGGTTGGGTCTTTGCTTTTTTTTTGGGGTTTTTCTTTTTTTTTTCTTTTTCTTTTCTATTTTTTTTCCCTTTTTTCTCTGCTCCTCCTGCTATCCCAAGCCGGACGGCCAAGCAGCCTCTCGCATGTTTGATCTGCTCTCGTTTTCCGAGTTCAGTTTTAGTTTTGGTTGTTTTTGGCTAGATGTGTTTTGTTTTCTTGTTAGTGTTTTTGGTGATATGTCTTGTATTTTATTTTACGCCATTTTTTGATACTTGAACAAAGCCTGCTTGCCTCGGGCTCTCTCCGGAATGCCGAGATGGCCTGTTTTAATCTTTCATGCCGTGAACTTGATGTCCGTCCGTCTTGCCGGCTGGAGTGAAGCCGTGGCGTGGGCTGTGTCGGCCGGTGTGACGTCATGTCACATGACTACAGACCCCAACTCACAGACCCCATCCACTAGGGTTACTGACTACCAACTGATTATCAAAGCCTTAGTCAGAGGCGAAGCCAAGCTGTCGCTTCAGCTGGCTGTTGATTTGGGCATTTGCTGTGCTCTTGCTAATCCTCGAGAGGAGACAAGCCAGGGCAGGCCAGGGCAGGCCAGGACAGGCAAACCAGTGAGCGGAGGAGCAGAAGAGGGGCGAAACGTGTGGAATCAGGGCTGATTACATCATCGTGTGTGAAGCATTACAGCATGTTGCTTTGCTGCTTTGCTGGCCTTAGTCAGGCATTACTGCTGCTGCTGCTGCTGCTGCCACTGCTGCTGCCGCCGCTATTCTGACTGTGGAGATCCGTTGTCTATATATACCGCCCGCTTCCCCGACCTCGTCTTCTGCACTGCACCATGAAATCCACCCTGACCATCGTCACCGTTGCTGTTGCACTGCTTGCTATCATCTACCGATTCTCATATCAGACTGATGTTGTTGTCTGCTGCATCCAATCTCTTGCAGACACCTTCGACATCACCCGTTTCCCGATTCCGTGTCCGCCATCCCCGGACACAACCCCTGAGTCCCCGGCCCTCCCCAGCCAGCCCCCCGTCGTCCTCGCGCCCGCCTCCGCCGCCATGTCTGTCCCGCGAGCCATCCGTAAGGTGTTCCTGGCCGTCGAGCAGGCCGAAGGTGCTGGCGCGCGCGTGCGCCGGTCGGTCGGCACGGCGAACCTGCGCAACTTCTCGCCGTTCCTGATGCTCGACCACTTTAGCATCAAGCCCGGCGCCGGCTTCCCCGACCACCCGCACCGCGGCCAGGAGACCATCACGTACCTGCTGCAGGGCGCCGTCGACCACGAGGACTTTGCCGGCAACGCGGGCACCATCCACGCCGGCGACCTGCAGTTCATGACGGCCGGCCGCGGCATCGTGCACGCCGAGATGCCCGCGCAGAACAAGGACGGCTCGGCCAACGTTGGCCTGCAGCTGTGGGTCGACCTGCCGGCCCGGCTCAAGGACTGCGAGCCGCGCTACCGCGACCTGCGCGCCTCCGAGATCCCCTCAGGCACCTTTGCCGACGGCAAGGTCTTGGTCAAGGTCATCTCGGGGCAGAGCAACGGCATCGACTCCGTCAAGGACCTGGCCTACACGCCTGTGTGGATCCTGGACTTTACCGTCAAGCCCGGCGGCCGCATGACCCAGGCCCTGCCGCAGGGCTGGAACGCCTTTGCCTATGTGCTTGAGGGCCAGGCCACGTTTGGCGCCGGCGCGAGCCAGAAGTTGGTCGACACATATCATAACGTGGTGTTTGAGCAGGGCGGCGACTCTGTCGAGTTTGCCGTCGATGAGGCAGCCGAGAAGGACTGTCATTTTGGTAAGCTTACTGGAGAGAGAGAGAGAGAGAGAGAGCGAGAGACCCGGTTAAGTCCCTGTGTGGTGGCAGAGAGACAGACCGGACCAAAGAACCACAGGAAGCCATTACTAACACCCCCCCCCCCCTCTCTCTAGTTATTATCGCTGGCTCGCCGCTTGACCAGCCCATCGTGCAGTACGGCCCGTTCGTCGTCAGCTCCCAAGAGGACGTGTACAAGGCGCTGATGGACTACCAGTCGTTCTCCAACGGATTCGAGCGCGCACGTGACTGGCAAAGCGAGATTGGCAAGACGATGAAGGCGTGATGGAGGCCAAGGCCTAGAGGGAAGAAGAAGAGAAGAGGGAGTCAAAAGATAGCTTGATTTTTCTGCTTATTTAGACTGCAAATCTACATCAACTCTACCTGTCACCAAGACCTATGTGATTATGTAATCACAATGACGTCACTGTAACCTACCCAAACATCGCCACCTCTACACATCGCCACAGGCTTGCCTCAATGCGTTGTCTGACTATTGCATATATTAAAACTACTACAGCAGTTTCTCCTGCAGCGGTCCCATGCAAGTGTGAAAAGGACGCCAAGCTTACAAAAACCTAGCAAAATCCTCTGTTGTTTAGATTCCAAAGTCTCTCCTCCTCCGAGAGAGGCGCCCGTAGAGCTGTGATATCACAGGCCTATCCGAGGAAGACAAAAAAGAAAAAGAAAAAAAAGACCAAAATTACCCAGAGCCGTCCGTCCATTACCTCCCGAGTCATTACGTATGTTTAAGTTTCATCACCGGCTGAGCCTCAGCCCTCGAGCCCGGCGTTTGGTGATAACCAAGTGCAAGGGCGGCAGAGGACCGCAGTGAGCAGTGTTGCGGTAGCTGCACGCGAACAGGGCCGCAGCTGTGGTCGATGGGGCCGTCGTGCGGTGGCTGTGTTCACTGCAACTGTGTCCACGACTGCGCCCGCGGCGGCTGTACTGCCCCATAAGGGCGTTTACAGCAGCAGGGCGGCGGCGACGGCGGCGAACAGACCAGCGGGCAGACCGGCCAGCTTGACGGCGAAGGAGCCGGAGTCATTGTTGGAGTCGTCGTTGTTGGAGTCGTCGTTGTTGGAGTCGTCGTTGTTAGAGTTGTCGTTGTTGGAGTCGGAGCTGCCAGTAGACTCAGAGCCGGCGCCGTCAGTGACGGTGGTGACGCCAGAGTCCGAGCCGTCGGTGGACGAGGCGCTGGCCGAGCTGGTGACGGTGGTCATAGTGGTGGCGCCGCCGCCGGTGCCAGTGGCAGACGAGTTGTTGTCGTCGTTCGAGTCCGAGGTGCTGGTGGCCGACGTGTTGTTGTTGTCGTCAGAGTCGGAGGTGCTCGTGGCCGACGAGCCGCCGGTGGAAGTAACCGAGCTGGAACCAGAGCCGGAGCCAGAGCCGCCGCCAACGACACCGCCGCCGTTGGAGTCGTCGTCCGAGTCGGAGTCAGACGTGCTGGTGGCAGACGAGCCGCTAGTGGTAGTGGCGGAGCTCGAGCTCGAGCCCGAGCTGGTGGCAGTGGCAGCGGCAGTGGAGGACAGGCCAGTCAGGGTAGACAGCTCAACGCCGGCGGCATTGCAGACAGTGATGCCGTTGGCAATTGCGGCGGCGGAATCCTCGGAGCTGGCGCACGACTCGTTGGAGCAGTCGCGGATGCCGTAGATGAAGTTGGTGTTGCGGCACAGGCAGGCCGTGTCAGTGGGCGAGCAGCCCAGGCTGGGGGCCAGAGCCAGCATGTTGTTCAGGCAGTTGGTCTGCAACAGGTTAGCTGTGTGTGTGTGTGCGTGTGCGTGTGCGCGTAGGAAGGGGGTGCCCTAGAAAGGGACGGTACTTACACCGCAAGCAGGGACATTCTGGGCAACAGTGGTGGCGGCCAGAGTAGCGGCCAGGACGGTGGTGGTGAAAGACTTCATTTTGGATGATTATTTGAGGGGAAGAAAGAATTAAGAAAATACTAGATAAACAGCGGTTAATAGCAAGATCGCGGCAGGTGAAGACAAGAGGCCAATGGGGAAATCGAGCAGCGGGACATGGGCGGCTTTTGTCTGCCTCCCAATGCTCTCTGTGTGTCTGCTCTCAGGCCAATCACAGCCCGCCAGCCGGGCCAGCCACTGCGTGATTCTGGCATCGACTACAACCGCCGTGCAACGGCGTGCAGACTCGAATCAGCGCAGGTAGCGAAGACCAAGACATGCATGGTGGAAGACAAGTACAAGCACAAGCACAGCAGGCCAGCTTGGCGCACATGAAATGAGGTGGCGTGGGCGGCAGATGGAGGCATGGCTTCCCAAGCAAGGGACAGACATACAGACAGACAGAGAGAGAGACCAAGAGGGAGATGTGAGATCAGAGCGGAGTGGGGTGGGATCCAAGATCGTCACACAGACTGAAGCAAGTCCATGCAGATGGGGAGAAGAGAGGGACACAAGAAGGGATAAGACAAGTAGCCATCAATGGACACCAGTGAGAGGACATCGATGAACACTAGGCTCAAGGCAAGGGACGCGGCAACTCACAAATAAGATAATTAATAAAGAATTAAGTAAAGAAGAAGAAGGCTTGTCAAATTATACTGAATAATCCGGTGGTGGGTAGGATAAAGAAAGGGGAACTGACCTGTCCGGAGAGGCGAGGACGGACAGCATTAAATAGAGAAACTGGCTTATACTAGACGTCTCTAGACCAGAGGCTAAATGGAGCTGTTGATTTGCCTTGTGTTGGCAAGCCTGAGCTTGACCTTGAGAATCCGGAACGGCAAGCAGAAGGAAGCTGAAAGAGAAAAAAAGAAAAAGAATTAAATCAAGGGGGCATTCTTTTTTTTTTACCCGTTTTGGTCTGCTTCCTCTTGGCTTTGCTGTCCACTCCCCTGCTTCCTCACGCCTCTCCCTCCCTTGCTCGTTTCTAGCCAGCCCGTCCAAGGGAGGAAGCGAGCAAGCCAGAGCAAAGACGAAGGCCTCCTCGTTGTCACAGCTGGAAACATTAACATGCACGCTTTCAGCAACAAGGACCTCCGCGCCGGCTTCTGATGCCCACAGTAAGGCGGGCTAGGCCTAAAGGATCTATGCAGAAATTGAGGGAGAAGAAGTTGGCTAGCTGTTTCTGAGTGAATCATGAAGTACACGCCGGGGTGGGATCGGAGATGGGGGGGAGAGGGGGAGGAGTGGGCTTTGTGTTGAAGCTGTAGACGGCCAAGGCCAAGAGCCGCGTTGATGTGGGAGTACATGATGGGACGCCAATTGCAGACACACACTCACACTTAACCTCACACTCACACTCACACTTAACCTCCGTGTAAGTTTAGCCGCAAGTCCGGCCCGTCGTCTGTCGTCTGTCGTCATTGGCCCAACCGGGCACGGAAAGAACAAACGAGCCAGTGAAAAGAAAAAGGGGCAACTGCTTCCTTCTCGCCCTTCCTTTTCTACGAACCCGACTCGAAACAGAACGGCAACTACCCTCGATCTGTTTGCTTTCGTCCGAGTTTCTATTTCCATTCAGGCAGTTGCTACAGATTGTGTGCACCTGCCAAACAAACGCATGAAATTGCTGCTTTTTTTAGGCCTCCTTCCTGACTTGACTGGCTGACTAAACTAGCTAACTGACGTACGTACTTACTGACAACCCCACGCTCGTCTTACATGGAGAACATCAAGCTTTGCCGTGCTTGCCAAGTCTGGACCTCTTTTCTTTTTCTTAAAAGTATTTTTTTGCCATCTCGAATGTATTATGTCATTAACCCAGAACTTGAGGCATTTTGACTGGGCGTAAAAGGAAATTTAAAAACAAAATCATCATGGGAAGAGGCGCGGACCTGGACTAGAATCTGGCGCCGATGACGCACATGTCTGTAAGCTAGCCTTCTTCTTCTTTTTTTTTTTCTTGCTTCTTTGTAAGCTGACAGGCTTTAGTAGCAGTGGCAGTAATAGGTGGCTGGGTTAACTTGAGGTTACGTCAAGAGAGAAAACCTGCACCTTTAACTGGCTTGCTGTGAATCTCTCTGGCCACATTGCCACGGCTACATTCTCCCTCGCTTCTTTTCTCTTGGGGTTAACACATCTTGCAAGAAATCAAAAAGCCGTGCAGCTCGCCAAAGCACCAGCGCAAGAAAAAAAAAGAAAGAAAGCAAAGAAAAAGGGAGGAAAAATGCCAAAAAAAAAAAGCCCAAAAAAAAGGAATGCAGTGCCAGAGGCCATCATGCCTTGTTGGCCGTATAGTAACTGGCTTGGTTGGGTTCAAACAGGCCCAGCATCGTTGGCCAAGAGCCCCCATGCATATGCTATTCTTCTGCCATGTCTTCTCAAGGTTGATTTTGTTTCTGTTTGCTGTTGCATTCGGCCGCTTGCCGCTGCACTGACCCCAAGATTGTTGGTCCGTGCCCTCGCCCTCGTCCTCATCCTCTAAAGGCCTTGTTCCCACAACCGCCTCTCTTCTTTTCTTTTTCTCACATTCCAGCGGCGGCTTCTCTTCTTGCTGCGTCTAAATCTTCGCCAAGCTTGTTTTGGCCTGCAAAAGGGGAAACCTAAATTTCCGCACCGTAGCAAACAAGACAAGCGTCGCATTTGTCGATCCTAGCAAGGCATCACTAAGAATTCTCAGCCATTCATGCAAAGAAACAACCAAAATAATGGCCGTCTCACGATAGATAGTTAAATGAAGGAGAAATATAGACTGCCAATACGCCCATGGTGAACACAAAAAAAAGACTTTACCACGGCTCGTCTGTGCGGGCTCTCATTCAAACCCTCGCCACCTGAAAGAAGCCACCCGCTGTCAACCCACATGCACACGGACTACATAGACATCAGTATAGAGAGACATGGACATTGAAAATGAACGTAAACATGTTCTGCTGTACTGAATTGGGCCCCAAACTGCATTGGGCCAGGGCCAGGGCCAGGGCTAGGGCCAGGGGAGTCAAAGGCGGTGGAAGCGCATGAAGCTAAAGGCGAGCTATTCAGCTTTCCAGCTGGACAGGGGTTATCCCACTTCACTCACATTTTCCAGACGATAACGACGACGCACGAAAAAAAACGCACAAGAGGAGGGAGAGGGGAAGGAAGGGAAGGGGGAGAGTCTCTCTGCCTCTCTGCTTTACCACTGAATTGCTATGCATGCCTTTTTTTCTTCCTTTTTTTCTCGGTCTGCAAGAACGCAGCTAGGAAATGAACAAGGGCTGCCCGCTCTCTTCCTCCTCAAGCTAGCAAGTTCTGGTCTGTGGTCTGTGAAGCGTCAAGAAAGACAATTCATGAAGATCGACATAGTCAGTGTGCCTGGCTGCTGTTCAGGACTAGACTAATCTGTCAGTAACACGTCACAGAGAGAACAAAGCTTTCTCTTTTCATCTCTCTCGCTCGCTCTCCCAAAGACAAAAAAAGGCGTGGGTTTGCTTGAGGCCTTTTTTCACGTTTTGTTTGGGGGCCGTCTGTAGATCCCTTTCCACTTGTATTCCTCATAAAAAGAATAGCGGTCTATGTTCCGCCAGGAAGAAACGAGAAAGAAAAAGACACACTCTCTTGCATATCATCAACGCATGCAACAACAATAACAGTAACAACGACAACGACAACGACAAAAACCTGGCCCTCAATGCCGGGGCCAGCATGCAGTCACGTCGGGTTGACAAAGCCGGCCTTGTCTCTCGCTATCTTTCGCCTTGTCTCCCTGGTCCCCGCCGCCCGCCCACTCAAGAATTAATAAAGGGAGAAAAGAAAAAGAAAATGCGAGTCAAGAGGACATGATGACATGTCGTTGGATTTGATGGTCTGATGTGGGCTCAACTTTTTGGGCAACAGCCAGATCTAGACGGTCTATTTTGAGAAAAGGGAAGTTACCAAAAACAAGAAATGCTTAATAAAAAAAGAGGAAGCTACCAAAAAAAACAAGAAATGCTTAATGGGGAAAAGAAAAAAGGGAATTTACGGACTCGGTCGGAAGTAGTTGCCCTCTCCTTTTCATTTTCTCTTTCCGGAGGTTCTTTCCAATTTTGCTCGAGGTCTTGACGACGTCACATGTAATTGGATTCTTGTTATCTTCCCAAGCAACAAGTTTGTTCTATTCCTCTTCTTCTCTCCCTCTTCTCGCTCTCCTCTCGGCATTGCTGTGAAGTTCCAACTCACTCGCTGGACAAGCCTAGGTTGTTCATGTCAACCCAGGGTGCATGGGCCAAAAAAAAGAATAAACTGTGATCTGCACTAGCAGGCTCCTCCGCTTGTTTTTTTTTTACAAGGTACGGGAAGTCTAAAGCTCTGTCTCCACGCTCCACTGTCTGGGTCAGGATTATTTGAGATCTTGCTGTTGATGGTGTACCAGGGAGGAGTGAAAGCTTAGCCAGACGCTAGAGAAGAAGAGACGAGCAAAAGAAAAAGAAAAAGAAAAAAAAAACAGAAAGAAATGAAGGTCCTTGGTTAAGCTTTGCCTGCCTTGTTGGTTCAGTGTTTATATCAGCTGTTTGCTTGGCCCAATCAATGTTTGTCAGATGGACAATAGGATAAGTCAAGCTAATAAGTGGCTGACATGACTTTGACTTGGCTTGACCTGAACTGGCCTCTGCTAAAGGTGCAAGCAAATTCTATAAGCACTAGGGAAAACATAAGATTTGTACATGCTGTACTCTCACCCAACCACTGGCCTTTAGTCTTTTGCCTTTGATCATAATCAGACTGTCTTGTACAAGCTTAAACTAGATCTTGCAACTTGCTTCATCCTTAGGGTTGTACTTATCCGCTAACCCTGAGACTGACAGCTGATATCTCGGGGCATACATCCTGCTGTGGGCTCTACAACCAACAAGCAAGCCTAGCCTAGGGGAGGGAGGGAGAGAGAGAAAGAGAGAGAGAGAGAGAAAGAGAGAGAGAGAGAGAAAGAGAGAAAGAGAGAGAGAGAGAGAGAAAGACAGAGAGAGAGAGAGAGAGAGAGAGAAAAAAATCTCTTTCATTCCTCTGTCCTCTGCCTTCTCCCCTTTCCCACTGCAGACTTCGTCGTTTCACCAAGTCCAGAGGTAATCAAACTAAAAAAAAAAAAACACCAGCTTAGCCTAGCCAGCTGAGCAGACAAATCCATCGTGCCACTTTTGTATT
The DNA here is from genome assembly GCA_017591655.1 of Thielaviopsis populi. Classification (NCBI taxonomy): domain Eukaryota; kingdom Fungi; phylum Ascomycota; class Sordariomycetes; order Microascales; family Ceratocystidaceae; genus Thielaviopsis; species Thielaviopsis populi. The sequence goes on from JADILG010000356.1 coordinate 8,887, forward strand.
GGTTTTCTGGCTAGTACTGACTGGCTCAACCGAGCTACAAGCTCGCTCCGATGCCACTCTGAGTCTGCTTAAGTTCGTGATAGGCTAAGGTGTATGCATTAAAATAACCAATGAGGGGATGAGGAAGAGGAAGAGAGAAGAGGCAGAGGAATAGAGAACAGGAAGAGGAAGAGACGATTGTGATCCTGTGTGGCAAGGGTCATGTACGTCAAATGAGGGCTAAAGGTCAAACGTATCAAGACACAACATTGATTTCCAACAGGGAGTTAAATACATATCGTGAGGAATTTGAGAAGAGTAACTTAACCTAGACTTCTACATGAACTCGGCACTTATATGTACATTTACTACCAAACAACCATCACCACATCCTCTATTTTTCAATCACCCAGTCCATATTAGTACTTTTACAATCATTCCAATGGACTATAAAGCACTTTACGAACAAGAACGCCGCCGCGCTGAAAGAGCCGAACGTGATGTTGAAGAAGAACGCCGCCGCGCTGAAAGAGCCGAACGTGATGTTGAAGGAGAACGCTGCCGCGCTGAAAAAGCCGAACGTGATGTTGCACAAAAACGCCGCCGCACTGAAAGTGCTGAACATGAAAGCAAAGACAAGGATGAGACCTTGCATGAGAACTGGCTTGACCTTGAGCTAGAGAGATTGAATCAACAACTTCGTGATTCAAATGCAACTATGAGAATTTTGGAGCAAGAGAACACCAAGTTTCGACAGAATAGCGAGTGTATGTTATACTGCCCTGGTTTGACTGACATTTACTTTGACATAAACTTCTCTGAGGCTAACCTATCTCTAGACCGGAGCGTTGAGCCTTACCTGAGACAAATATCACGACTCAACACACACCTGACACGTCTTCTCCCTCTTCCTTCAACAACATCGTCTGCCAATATTTCTTCAGAGCCACACGCCACTACATCGGGGAAAACTAGTATAGAGGGGAAGTTGTACCCCCTTCACTTGCGTCCATGGTCTGATTTCCCAACTCTCCAGGAAAATGCCTTTTCAACAATACTGGCAGCTTTACCTGCTGACTGGAAACAGTTCCCCTCACGTGGCATGGTAGAGATGGAAGAGTCTCTCCTTCTCAATGGACTTCCCATTGAAATTCTTCAGTCGGCTTGGTTTCTTCATACACGAAGAACATCAAAATTTCTCAACCTTGCACTAGAATCACCTTCTTCAACAGTGATGAACAACTACCTCAAAGCAACTGGCTATCACGGAAGATTGTTCTTCGAGAATTCAACAGCTGGTGTTCTGTCATCCCCAAATATGACTTCAGAAAACCAAAACTCCTCGCCCCAGCTTCCGAAAAAAGCCCAGCCTGACTGTGTTGTCTTCAAGATTCAAGCAACTGAATCTCAACAGACTACTGCTAGTGAACAGTTACCTAATCCCCTCCGGCTTCTTGTTGGCGAACACAAACCATGCCATGCACTACATGCCTTGACTATTGAGAACATTTCTCAAGCATCCCTTCCTGAAGACCTGATGGTACACCTAGCACGCACAGCCACACATCGACGAGCTGCAAAAGCACAAGGCATTTCGTCTACTACATCCACCACCAAGATTGTTGGGCCAGTATACTTTGCACATGCACTAACTCAGACATATCATTACATGATGCTCTCTGGTCTTGAGTTTGGCTACTTGGCAACAGGCGAGACTCTTACCTTTCTCCAGATTCCTGAAAGTGACCCTACAACACTCTTGTATCACACTTCAAGCTTCCCTGTACAGGCACCCCAAACCATACATTCTTATGTTGGCCCAGTCGCTACAGCTGAGCTGGATGAGCTAGCAGGCTCAACTGATGATGTCCCAATGAATACACTGTCTGTTGCACAGCTTTGCAGTCTTTGTCTTATGGCATTTCAGTCACCAATTCGCCCGAGTACATGGATCTCCAAGGCCTTGGAAAAACTAGCATGTTTCCCAAAACTGCCAAATCCTACAATGGCCTTGCAAGATGCAAATCCCTCTTCTTTGGGCCGTCAACAGAGAGAAGATAATGACAATGACGACAACACTCAAGGTCCTAACAAACAGCTATTGCAATCTCCAAGAAGCAATATAGGTCCTACAAATCAACCCTATGCGTCATTGCCCTTGTGTAACACACCTCTATCGACAACAACCCCAACAGACACAGGAAATACACATACGTGTAGTTGGAGAGATGCAGTGGTTACTAAACCAACACTGCCATACTGCACGCAAACCTGTCTTCTCGGCCTTGTCAACAACGGAATTCTCGATCAGAAGTGTCCCAATTACCACCTTCACAAAGACACAGTCGCCAAGTCTTCAGAGAAAACAAAAAATCACAACCAACATCCAATAACACAGAGCCAGCTTTTGGAGATGGTGCGTACACAAATCTACAAAAGTCCAGAAGACAATTGTGAATGTCTTGCTGAAAGTGGATATGTTGGAGCAATTGGGTTCCTTTTCAAAATCACTCTCACAGGATTTGGCTATACATTTGTTGCCAAAGGTGTTGAGGAGGATTACATCAAGCAACTTGTGCATGAGGCAGAGATTTATGAAGGTCTGCAAGCACAGCAGGGCTCACTGATTCCAGTTTATCTCGGCCTCCTAGAGCTTGCAGTCCCATACCCTGTGCCCTTCAGATTCACAATGCTGCCACATATGATGCTCATGTCATATGCAGGTGAACCAGTCCGTCGTGTGAAAGATAGCCAGGGCAAGATGTCAGGCTCTGAAGATGTCGACCTCGTTTTCGAGACAGAGCGGACAATGCAGCAGCTATGGGATATAGGCCTGCGTGATGACGATGATGACAACTGGGCCAATGTCACATGGTGCTGTGATACAAACCGGGTGATGAAGATTGATTTTGACCGTGCATTTTTATTGCCGTCCAAGTTGACAGGGTTGGAGCCAGTCATACAGAAGTAAAAGTTTCTGGGGTTTTGTGAGGAGGGCAATGATTTGCATGAAGAGAACGACAAGAGGACCAAGCTAGCCACCTAAGAATTAGATTTATGCTTCTAACACATCACCTTACCTTGGTCCAGCAAATGAATATGCGGATTCCAGACAGCTAGACTAGACTAATAAAGAAGGCTGCAATGTCTTTGTTACCGTCTGAGGCTCTCTGGGAGCTCGTTGTCTGCCAACCTACACTTTGTTTAACAGTGGCCACAACCTTTTGCCTAGGGAATCGAGGCATAATGTGCCAAGTTAAAGCCAGCTAGGCCTCTAAATTGTAGGGAATGGTCTGATTGTACATGCTATGTGGGCGTCTTTGTAGTAGTACAAAGAATGAACAAGGACACGAGTATCTATGCAGCACAAGTTTATGCAAACGTACTTTGGGAGGATGGCCGTCACAGGCAGCATACCTTCAGTTAAATACACCAACCTTGAGAACCAATAACCCTACTATAACCATTTTACATCATGCAGAACAACAAAAAGAAAAAAAAAAGGAGACAGAAAAAGATTATAAACTTCCAAGTCTGACTTGAAATCTTATACAAGAGAATATCCAAACGAGTACAACAGAGAGAGACCCCGAAACGAAAACAAAGACAACCCAAAAGAACTCGCAAGTCGTGACAATCGGAAACCATAACAAAACTCCCAAGACGTGATGATGGTCATCAATGGACAGCCCAACCAAGAAAGAGATGATGGGGAAAAAAAGAAAAAAAAAAGAGGAAGCCGCGTTCCAAGCAAAGCCTCCCCTGAGCCCCCATCCTCCGCATTAAAAAAAACAGAACCCAACAGCAACATAAACATACATGTCAAGCCAAAGCAATCATCTCAGATCAACAAATAGCACACAGGCAGAGACAGACAGAAACAGACAGCCAGCTTCAAGCTCCCAACGCTCTAACCGCTGCACATGACGCACGACTCGGGGTTGGCAATGCTGCACGCCAGCACCGCTTCCGAGTAGATGTCCCCCTCGCGGCCCTTGCTGTCATCAGCCGCGTCCTCCTCCTGAGGCTCGGCCTTCTTCTCCAGCGACGCATCAGGCACTTCCGTCGTGTCAGCTGCGGGTACTGTGGGAAGAGTCTTGGGGCTGCTGTCTTCGTGCTCAGCCACTGCAAGAGTCTTGGTGGTCAGAGGACGGGCAGCGGAAGCGTTGACGGGCGTTGCCGACGCTGGCGTTGACGCAGCAGTCTCGTCAGAGCGCGCCGACATGGACGACATGTAGCTGGTGCCAGATGGAGGAGGACGTCTCTTCAGGCCAGATGAAGCCTTGCTCTTGACATCGCTGTTTTGGGATTCCGTCAGAGCCTCCTGGTCCACTGTGAACTGGATAGGAGCAGCAGCAGCCTGCGTACGCAGGTAGTACATGCCAGTCTTGAGACCCAGCTTCCAACCCGCAAAGTGCATGCTGGTGATCTTGCCCATCGTGGGATCCTTCATGTGGATATTGAGAGACTGCGACTGGTCAATAAAGGCACCGCGGTCGGCTGCCATCTGAACAACCGTACGCTGCGAAATCTCCCACACCGTCTTGTACAGTGCCTTGATGTCAGCGGGAATGCTGGAAATGTTTTGGATGGACCCGTTGTCGGCAATGATACGGTTCTTCATGTTGTCAGACCACAGCCCAAGGTCGACCAGGTCGCGCAGCAGCCACGGGTTGACAACCTGGAACTCGCCGGCAAGCACACGGCGCTGGTAAATATTGGACGTGTAGGGCTCAAAGCACTCGTTGTTGCCCAGAATCTGTGATGTACTGGCAGTAGGCATGGGTGCAAGCAGAAGAGAATTGCGAACACCATGCTGCTTGATCTTCTCCTTCAGAGAAGTCCAGTCCCAAAGGTCGCTAGGCGTCACATCCCACATGTCAAACTGCAGGATACCCTGCGAGACGGGCGAGCCCTCGTACGTAGAGTATGTGCCCTCGGTCTGGGCAATCTCCATCGAGGCTGTCAGCGCAGCATGGTAGATGGTTTCAAAGATTTGCTTGTTCAGCTGGCGAGCCTCAGGAGACTCAAAGGGCATACGTAAAGCCAGGAAAGCATCGGCCAGACCCTGGACACCAACACCAATAGGGCGGTGGCGCATGTTGCTGTTGTAAGCCTCCGGGACAGGGTAGTGGTTCACATCAATGATGCGGTTCAGGTTGCGGACAACAACCTGCGTGACCTCGTGAAGCTTTCTAAAGTCGTACTCGCCCTTGTTGTAGTCAACAAAAGAGGGCAGGGCAAGAGAGGCCAGGTTGCACACGGCAACCTCGTCGGGAGCACAGTACTCGATAATCTCAGTGCACAGATTGGAACTGCGGATGGTGCCCAGGTTCTTCTGGTTGCTCTTGCGGTTGCAGCTGTCCTTGTAGAGCATAAACGGGTTGCCAGTCTCAGTCTGGGCCTCCAGAATGGCATACCACAGCTTCTGAGCCTTGATAACGACGCGGCCACGGCCTTCCCTTTCGTACTTTGTGTACAGAGCCTCAAACTCATCACCGTAGCAGTCAGCCAGGCCAGGGCACTCGTTGGGGCACATCAGGGTCCAGTCCTCGTTCTTCTCAACACGCTTCATGAACAAGTCGCAGATCCACAAGGCCAGGAACAGGTCGCGGGCACGAACCTCTTCCTTTCCGTGGTTCTTGCGCAGGTCGAGGAACTCAAAGACGTCGGCGTGCCAGGGCTCCAGGTAGATAGCAAAAGCACCGGGGCGCTTGTTACCACCCTGATCAACATAGCGGGCAGTGTTGTTGAAGACACGGAGCATGGGGACAATACCGTTGGAGGTACCGTTGGTACCAGCAATGTACGAGCCAGTGGCACGAATGCGATGCACGTTCAGACCGATACCTCCAGCCATCTTGGAGATCATAGCACAAGTCTTGAGGGTATCGTAAATGCCCTCAATGCTGTCATCCTTCATGTCAACCAGAAAGCATGAAGATAGCTGGGCCTGAGGAGTGCCAGCGTTGAAAAGAGTGGGAGAAGCGTGGGTAAAGAACTTGCTTGACATGAGGTTGTAAGTCTCTAGAACACGCTCCACATTGTCTCCCCAAATGCCCACAGCAACACGCATAATCATGTGCTGGGGACGCTCGACAATCTTGCCGTCGAGCTTAAGCAGGTACGAGCGCTCCAGGGTCTTGAAGCCAAAGTACTGGTAGTTGAAGTCACGGTCGTACACGATGGCAGAGTCCAGCTCGTCCTTGTGGCGCATGATGCACTCGTATGTCTCCTTGGAGATCATGGGAGACTCTTTGCGGTTGGCGGGGTTGACATAGTGGTATAGGTCCGACACCACTGACGACCACTGCTTCTTGGTTTGCTTGTGGAGGTTGGAGACGGCGATGCGGGCAGCTAGAATAGCATAGTCGGGGTGGGTGACCGTCATGTAGGCAGCGGTTTCGGCAGCCTGCAGCAGAGAGCCGGCGAGTTAGCGGCGGGGAGGGGGGCTCGAAGGAAAACGCGGAGACGTCGGTAGGCGAGGGCGGGAGAAACAACTCACGAGATCGTCCAACTGGACAGTGGTCACGCCACCGTACACACCAGAAATGACCTTTTGGGTAATGGCAACAGGATCAACATGGTCCATGTCAAGACCGTAACAAAGACGCGAGACACGGGCGGTGATCTTGTCAAACTGGACACGCTCCTGGCGGCCATCTGCAGCGGGTGTTAGAGACAGTGGCAACGGCGGGACCAGCCGGAGGGCACAGAGGTTGAGGAAAAGAGACTTACCGCGCTTCCGGACATACATCTTGGCGTCTGGAAGAGGAGGAGGAGGAAAAGGAGAGGAGATGCGAGGCGGAATGATGGCTGTGGTGAGAAGAGGGGCAGCAAACGGCGGAGGCGGTGTGAGTTAAGAATTTTCTTGAATGTAACAGCGCTTCACTTTCACTTCAAGCAATAGGCAAGGCGGAGACAGGCGTCATGTAAAGACAGGCAGGCAGCCGGACAAAGAGGTATAGACGGCACAAGAGAAAACGAGGGTGAAGATGACAGAATGAAAGAAGTCTTCTGGTGTACTAGCACAACAAACAGAGGGGGGAGGGGGTCTTTAAGCTTTAAGAGTCCAAGCAAGGCTTGCCCAGCAACAGAACAGTCTGGGCCGAAAGTGGGTTTTGACGCGTCAAAATGTGTTTAATTGATTCTTTTTCTATATTATGGCCACCTTTAGCGCCAGCCCAAAAAAAGATACTTTGGTGGGGGATTATGCGATAGTGAGGTACAGCGCTTAGGGTGGAGGGTAGCACAGTGGGCCAGGTTTCCCTCTAGCATGTGCCGGTACCACTTTCTGCGCTACGTGTTGACTAGCGACGCGACACAGCAACCAAGACAAATATTAGTTGAAGGATGCACACAAGCACAACAACAATTCGATCAGATTATTAACCACGAATGAAGCCGGCTGGCTTGGTCTGTGCCGTGAGATCCCTTGCGACAACAGCATGACTGCGCAGGGTATTTTTTTGGTATTTTTTTGGTATTTTTTGGTATTTTTTGGTATTCTTTTTGTGTTTCTTTCAATACTTTTTTAACATTTCTTTTTAAGTTTTTCTTTGATTTTTTGACATTCTTTTCTCTTTCAACTCTCCTGCACACGCTCGGGGTACAGCCAAAAGTACGCGTCCATATCGTCCATATCGCTCAACTCCACACGGCCAGGCGTGGCTGCGGTATCACGACATCACGTGACTACCCCACATCTCAACCTGCCCGCAGTAGAGACGACAACCCCGCCGCTGCACCTCCTCAGCCAGCCACATCGGCAGTAGAGACAATACGATGCCCAGCACATAAAACTAGCCCAAGGCCGATGATCGGATACTGCGCCCGCCTGCTCTCAAAACGCCCCGCTCTCTCGCTATTGACCAAGGAATCCAGACGAGCCATGACCATCTCCGCTTCTCCTCATCTTGTCGACGGCAAGCCGCAATTCATCGATGTGCGTGCCACCTACCTGGGCGTTCACCCCCACAGCGACGGCATCTTGTACAGAGCTGACTAACCACAAATGTCATTCTAGATAGGAATCAACTTGGCAGACCCCATCTTCAGAGGCCTGTATCATGGCCAGCAGAGACACAATGATGACTTGTCGGCAGTGGTGCAGCGGGCTGTGGACACTGGCTGCCGGAAAATGATCGTCACTGGCTCAGACTTTGCGAGCATTAGAGACGCCGCAGTTATCTCTAAACAGTACTGTATGTGTTCATGAGACAACTTTTCTATACGTCTCCTCCATCTCTTGGCCTCCCGCTGCAACTCAACGGTAAAAACTAACATGGCCGTGTAGCTGGAACTGTGTTCAGAACAGCGGGGATTCACCCCTGTTCCAGTGCAATTTTTGGATCAGGGACCCGTAGACGGGACGAAGAACATACCCCGGCCTGTGGTCCTGACCCGACTCAGCAGGAAGATACCGACGCAGTCCCGGACCAGGAGCGGACCGCGGCAGCCATGGCCGAACTTGGGGCATTGATTGACGAGTCGTCATCTGATAAGAGTCTGGTGGCCTTGGGCGAGTTTGGCCTCGACTATGACAGGCTGCACTACTGCAACAAGGCTGTCCAAATTCACTCTTTCGACGAGCAACTTAAACTAGCCGCATCCATGAAGCCCCAGCTGCCCCTCTTCCTCCACTCCCGCGCTGCGCACCGGGATTTTGTCCATCTCTTGAAGAAGCACTACGGTCCGCGTCTGGAGAAGCTGGAGAGGGGCGGAGTCGTGCACAGTTTCACAGGCACCACTGAAGAGATGACTGAGCTGATGGACCTGGGCCTCTACATTGGCGTCAATGGCTGCAGCTTGAAGACCGCCGAGAACTGCGAGGCTGTCAAAGCCATCTCGCTAGACCGCATTATGCTTGAAACGGACGGACCGTGGTGCGAGGTTCGCCCATCCCACGAGGGATGGAAGTATCTGCTCCCGGCCACCGAGCCTACAGCGACCAATAGCGAGCCTGCTGCTGTCGACCCCAAGGCGCCAGTCAAGAAAAAGAACCAGCCGAAAAATCCCGAGCCCAAGGTCGAGGAGCCGACGGACAGCTACAAGGTTGTTAAGAAGGAGAAGTGGGTGGAAGGATGCATGGTCAAGGGCCGCAATGAGCCGTGTATGATTGGCCGTGTTGCCACTATCGTGGCAGGAATCAAGGGAATCACGGTCGAGGAGCTCTGCAAGCATGCGTGGAACAACACAACCAAGGTGTTTCATGTAGTGGAAGATAGCGAGTAACTGGGCATCTCATTAACCTGTTAAATTCATGATGAAGCTGGTTGTGGTTTCAATGCCTACCACTGGCATGCTCCTCACTCCCCGCTGCTACATTAATCTAGTCAAAAAAAAAGTTGGCATTGAATTGTTGCATATCCGCGTCCACAGACATTGCCTAAAATCACATGCCTGATCCTTTATGTCCTCGGATCCTTCCATCGATGACAGTGCCAACAGTCACTCCCTCCTCACCTGTCATCCAGCCAGGCATCTGCTCGCCGTCTATGGCACCGGCTTCAACCAGTTGTCTTATACCAGCAAATACATGGTTGCCTGCAAAGCACAAGCGGACCGATACTGTCAGACGCTCTTCGGGATCCTGCGTATCGTGCTCATCCAGAGCAGTGTCTGCAAGCACAATATCAAGTTTTTTGATGCCGACCCCGTCGTGGGGAAGCGCCGAGTTTCCAAACCGGCCTTCCGCTACGCGCCGCCGTCGCTTGTATGCCTTTATCTCTGGGGTGTCGCGGGGCTTGCGTTTTGACGCGGCATCGGAGTCTTCAACGTCGTCGAGGGGCGGTGATATGGGCAGCACTCTGTCTAGTGGCGTGTCCTTTTTCTTTTCATCAGCATATATGCTCCACCCGCCGCCTGCTGCGTTGGTGCGGCCTGTACTGCTCTTCTGCAGCATGGCCGATAGATTAGTGGATGTGAAGTCTGTGGTCTTTAGGGTAAACCGCTGCCTAGGCCGTGACAAGGCTTTAGGGATTCCATCAACAATTAGTGAGCGGATGCTCTTGACATCGAAAGCAGAGTTGCCTCCCATGGATGCGGGCTTGGTGATGTAGAGAAACGGTGCGGCATCGGGGAAGGCAATGTACATGGTGCGGGCGGTCTCGAGAGGAGACGTGTCAGTACCTGGCGGACCTTGGCTTTTCCAGTTGAAATTGTACGGTGAATCAAATATAAGAATGCGAAGAATCAGCAGTGGCAGGGACCGGTGGCGGTCAAAGTGGCAGTGTGTTTTGGTGTCTGGCAGGGCCTCTAGCTGGAGCTTCTCCAGGAAGCTGGAGGGGTGAAAGCGGGGGACTTCTAGGCTTTTCTTGTCGACGGCGTAAATGTCGTTTCCATCGGAATTTGTAGAGGGCTGTCCCTTTAACGGCAGTATACGATATGTCGTCCACTTTTGAGACAATGGATGGTCGTAGAGATATTGGAAGTCAGCCATGGCCAGCTGATACATGGTGATGCCTCCCCGCCAGTCGCCCTCCAGTATACGATCAACGACTTCTCTCTTGGGACCCTTGCGCTCTTGCATGCTAGCGTAGAGGTCCTGGAGCTCCTCTATGGAGTCCATTGGCGGATAGAAATCAGCATCGTCAACGTAGCCTTGGTTCAGGACGGGAAACGAGACGCCCTGACTTTGCGCATCAAGCCAGTCCAAGGCGAGGGAGAGTAGTGAGGCCCTTGACAGGCGATTAAAGGTGCGCTGGACAAGAGGACTTGACGATGAGATTCTGAAGGAAGAAGGCACCCTCGCAGTAGTTGGTATGGAGAGAGCACGAGATGTCATGAAGGAGGAAGGGCAGGGCAGGGCAGGGCAGGGAGGAGGGATAGTGGAAAATAACGAGAGTGAAAAGCAGGACTGGAAAGGAGCAGCTAGTGGGGTATCAAAGAAATAAAGAAAGCGAAGAAAGCGAAGTAAAGTATGAGTGTTGTGGTGGATATCAACGAGTGACGGTGGACTAGGCGACGCGTGAAGTGAAGTGAAGTGAATAAGATGGATGAAGGAAGCTGAGGTTGAGCTATGCTGTGACCCACTTCTGCCTGTACGACAGTCTGCAGAACAGACCGCTTGGCCGTAGCAATTTGCAAGATCATGTGACCACGCACGTGATCGGATGAGATATGGAGAAGCAGAACAAAGAGAGAGCAAGAAATGGCGAGAGAGGCTCTCCCAGACCAGACTGCCCAAAGCGCTCTATGGCCGCAAGCCGTTACTGACTTGCCTGGGGCCGGCTGTCTGGGACCGGCTGTCTGGGGCCGGCTGTCTGGGGTCTGCAACGCCGTCAATGTGGTGACAAAATACCGTGGTGGGCATGCATCGTGATGGCATTGGCTTCTGGGTCCGCCCAATGAAGCGTAGCCAATCCAAGAAATCCCCCCCCCTCTTTCTTCCCATGAAACGCGCATAATTCCGACGTCTGGCCGATGGGCCACGGCGGCTCCAAGGGTTGATGAGGGAAATAAACAGTCAGAGGCGGAATAATGGCTGTTGTGGGATTGGGCATGGGCGTGAGAGTGTGGCAACAGCAACAGCAGCAACAGCAGCAATACCGGGTATAACACAAGACACCACCAGCTCAACGGATGCTTTCCTCATTTCGTCAGCCTGCCATCCTTCCAATCCAGCTGCAGAGAAGCTAGTCCCGAGACGGCTACCCGCAACGACCTATTATCGAGGCGGCCAGCAGCAGCCAATGAGAGATGACGAGAGCCAGTGCCAGCCCGTGCTAGCCAAGCAAGCGACAGGTCCATATTATTAATCAGAGGCGGCAGCCCAGCAAGGTGGCAGTGGAGGCCGGCATGGCGGATGGTACCGTCGAGAGGCTGCGGTACCTCGAGAGTGGGAGCAGGCCCATACAATTTTCGGGTACTGCCACAGCGGGGGGGTACATTAATCCCACTCGCTCACATCGCGAATACGCGGCCCAAATGGGCCTAGTACGGGCCAGGGCCACTATTCGGCCAAAAGCCAAAAAACCAAAGCACGGATTGTAGGGGTCACGGGCTAGTGATGGCTTTCTCAAGCAGCAGCAGCAGCAGTAGTAGTACTGAGCACGGCAAACAAAGAACGTCAGTTGTTTATTTTTCTCTTATTTTTCTCTTTTTAATTTTCTTTTAATCTTTTTTAATTTTTTTTTAATTTTTTTTGCTGCAGTGCACACACACACCAAAGCGATACCGCCCTTTCTTTCTTTTTTTTTTTAGCTTCTTCTCTCTTTTACTTAAAACCATCACATCCACTTCCCTTTGTCCTTGGCGCCAGTCAGAGTTTACCGTCTGTTGGTTTTCGTTTAAGCCAAAATTCTTGAGAGTATTTGATCGTGACTTTTCGACCCGACCTTTGTCTTCTCCTTTCTCTCTCTCAACCTCGCCCCGCCTTGTCTCGCCTCACCTCGCCCTTTCGCTGCTGTCGTTGTCGTCGTCGCCGTCGTCGACATCGTCGCATGGTTTCTTTTTCGTCACCTCGATAAACACCCGCTCCACTATCGTCCATAACCAGGTTCTGCCCTCACTTCGACTTGCGAACCGAAACCGTTGTTTTCATCACAACCACAACCACAACCACAACCGTCTCACCATCACATCAGGCATCATGACGTCTTACAACAACGGCCGCCGCGCCACCAATGGGACGCGCTACCTTAGCAATCTCAACATACTCGAACCTGCTGCTCCCGCTCCCGATGAATCATACAACTTCGAGTCAGACCTGGCCCTCTTCACCAACGCCCAGTTCTTCGACTTTGACTCTGGCCAAAACACCGACTTCCAAGCCCCGCCTCTCCCCACCAAGATCGATGGCGAGCCTGCCTCGGCCACCACGGCATCTCCCACCGAAATGGACGACATGTCTTTTATTCCTGGTGAGTACCACACCACACTCCACAACAAACTCTACAACGCATTCTCCGGCACACTCCGCGACTGCAGCACGCTCTTTTCTTTTCTTTCACTCTTCCTCACCCTCCATTCTCTCTTCGCCCAATACGCCACCACCTACAAGTTGCTGGCTGGTAGCTGCCCCCGGGTTTCTTGCGCATTGCCGCCGGATCTCAGAACTCAATACTTCCCTGCTCACACATGTGGGGGTCCTCGGTCCTCCTTCATCCTCCCCTCCCTTCCTTGAGAACCCCCCCCCCCTCCCAAATTCCCTCTGGCAAGACGTTCTGCACCAACTGTTTTCACAGTCCATGCACGCTATTCTCGGCACAAACCTGCCAAAGTTGGCCTTTTTTTTCTTCTTTGTCATAGGCTGTCGTCTATATAAGCCGCAGGCCAATATTCAAGGCTCTATGGCCGCCCAGATCCACGTGGATAGACAGACCTGGACCTGTCTGCACCCTGCCCCACATTTAGAGAGGCATCGCAAGAACGACCCATGATGATGCAATATCTCCCTATTTGGCTACGTTTCAGCACATCACACACATCACACACACAGCCAGCAGCCAGCAACCAAATCTCCCCGCGTTGGCTACTGTCTGTACCTTGCCATTCCCTGCCCAGTTCTTCCATACCGTGCCATGCATGCCACAGCCCACTCCTATTCTCCACAGAGCTTTAACCTCCCGGCATAAATCTGCTGCGGGCTGAAGCAGCCGTTACGGAAAAGGTGCTTAAAGCTACGGCCGACGGAGCAACGGGACGGGCTGGGGGGGGGGGGGGGGGGTTCAGTTTCCAACCTTTGCTTTCCT